>ML325492.1:0-46559 GCA_005239505.1 Nicotiana paniculata
TAGCTACTCATGTTTAAACGAAACAAAACTACAAACAATTGCATAACTGAAATATAAAGTAAGAAATACTAGATTGTAGAAACCGTGTTCTTGCACTTCAATGGAATTTTCTTCTTGTCTACTTTGATCCACGAAAATCCTCTTTTAATTGTGTTTCAGGAGTCTATTTATAGGTTTAGGGTGAACCTTAACCGTGTAGGAGACTTCTATTTCAACCGGGAAACATTTAACTCGTCAAACTCGGACTTGGGCGAAACTGGGGACCTGGCGTTTGGTGGCTAACACCAGGCAAGCACTGGCGTTCCAGCCCTAACTGCCTGGCTAACGCCAGGGCAGGGCTGGCGTTTCAGCCCTAACGCCAGGGTAGGGCTGGCGTTTCAGCCCTAACGCCTGGCTAACGCCAGGNCGCATCAGTACACCACACTTATAAGTAGGAGGCTACATGGCATTTTGGATTGTCACTCAGTTGTAAGAACTCAATTTCCTAAACTCTATCTTATTCGTAATACAACGATTCCTACATTCATAAAGATGGTTGGTAAGATATATATTTGTGGAAGTGTTGAGTCAGAGGAACTCGATTTTGCATTATGCTTATGATGAGTAAATGTGTGGTCTTCAACAGATCATGCATGTACCAAAAGGTGTAATGTTCTTGATAAGGAGCTTTAAGGCAAAAATACTTATCCACTCTTACAGAACGGAAGGAAGACACAAGTCTCAACAAGTAAAAGAAGCAAGGTGAAGAAGGGTACGAGGTAACCAATTAATGAAGATTATCATTATTTACCTTTCAGAAAGAGAGATATAAGCCTTTTGAGTTACCTTCAACAATAACAGAAGTAGTATAAGAAAAATGACGGATATCAGGATCTAGCTGGGGTCAATGTGACCCAAAATGGTGAATGGAATATTTGCGTTAGTTGACATTTTTGAAGGATATTGCAAATTTTGTAATAGATCTCCTTGTGAGACACCCAGACGGCGTACTCTAAAATAGCACAACTAGATATGAGTACTACAAAGATAGGCACTGGAAGACTTGAAGGGATAAAACCTTAGTGTGGCTCCCGTCCCTAGTAGAGAAAGAATGTTAGGCAATTCGAAGAGCCAATGGATGGAGCAAGGGGAGCTTAAAGAAAAAGAATGTCTTGTTCGAGTTTTCAGAATAAAGTAATAGGCATAGATGTTAGCGGGAAATAAGAAGAGAGTTAATGAAGCATTACGAGTAAGATGTGATACATGGAAGACAACAGTAGGTCAAAAACATGACAGTATTACAGATTCTATAGTCAAGTGAAAGAAAAGACGAAAGGTGACAGGCCTTGAAATGACAAAAGAGTATAGTCCATAAAGTCGTATCTTTATTTTGAAAAATAAGTTCGTGACGCTAACGTGATTACCAGAAGGAAAATTTAGACCCCTAAGTAATAGAAATCAATATGGACTGGTGAACAAGATAAACTATACATAGGACTGAATGATTTGATAATGGTCAGCATTGTGAGAATTTCAGAGATTGTGTTCTGACGATCATAGAATCGAAAAAAGAAGAAAAACCCTAAAGGTCATTCAGGAGAACGCTTCCCTAAAGCAAGTAATGGTAGAAAAGTTAAGCTTAAGGGATTATATGTGCCAGTTACACTAGGTGTCACCCTCGTGAGTAAGGAGATTTTTTATCCCTGGTACAGAAGGATTATCGCAAGGCGAGTAATGGTCATCGATGATGCGAAAATACGCCAAACATGAAGAGATAAAACATCGATAGGTAGGTCATCGTAGCTCTAAGTCTTAGTACTCGCCTAAAGGGATAATATGGAGTGTTGTGGTATTAAGTAAGAATTAAGTGGTTCTAGTAATTATGGAACGGTAAAGGAAGAACGTGATAAAAAAATGAAAAAAAGATGAGATTGCACTTATTCAAGCACGATGCCGGGGAGAGGCAGTAAGGGTTCCCCCAAGGTGTTATTGATTAATAAGGGGCCAGTACGAGATGTAAGTTAAGATAAAGGAAAAAAAATCCTTGGGAGATTACGCGGAAAATTGATATGAAAATGGGCCAATGAGTAGTCAGTAGTTGATTCAGGAAAAGCCTAGTCATGGCTAGGCAAGAAGACACAGTAAAATCAACAGATTGTGCAACATAACCCCAACATGAGGCATTCAGTCTCTGGAGATATGACATGATAACCTTGAGAAATATTAAGATAAAAGTTGGGGTAGTAAAGGTATCGTATAAGGGTTATGGAGATAAAAGAGTCTCACTAGGAAGTCAATAAAAACTTAAGTTCAGAAGAAACTGTGCGGGGACATGAGCGTGGAGGTAAGTAACTAAGGATAGTTATAGGTGAGAAAGAACATCAAAAATCCCGTCGAGTATGCGATGTAATAAGATTGCAGCCTTACAAGAGTCACAAGAACCTCCCTAAGTACTACAATGAAAAACTAGATGAGAGAGTAAGGAAGAAGGCTTCAACATAAGCTCAGTGACCCAAAGAGGGAATTTTAACAACATTGAATGCACTCCATAAGAAAGTGGAACCTATCGTGGCTATGAATAAAAATATAAAAAATAAAAAGTAAATCAAAAGGTGATATTCGAGATCATATGGGTCGTACGGAATTCCAATTTGTGTGGACACTAAGATAGGCCATGTATTCTTGCAACAAGTGGTAGAACAATAAGAAGAAGTAATAGCCTACGTTTAAAGAAAGCTGAGAAGGAACAAAAAGAAATTATCCGATCAATGATCCAAAGTTAGCTCCACTTAAGAGTTCAAAGTATTATCCATGCAGCATATATGTTGACTATCATATAGCCGTAAAAGACCCCGGTATAAGTTGAAAGAACGAATCGAGCCCATGGGATAAACAAAGGATTAAATTATTAGATGGTTGTATCCTAGATATACCATAGCGTCCATGAAGAGCTAAAGTAATAACTAATACCATGAGTCGCAGATCGGAAGATAGCTTAAGCCTACATAAAGGTTGATCATAGGAAAGAGGAACCTAAAGAGATACATAAACTAAGTAAATCAAGAGTTTGATTATTGGACCCAAAAAAAATATGGACGTTGTGATTGAGAACATTGTAGAGTCACTCGTAATATCAGAGGTACAACAGAGACAATAAAGTAGCCATATTTTATAACGGCTCTACAATAAAATAGTTAGAAGAATACCAGCCTCTTAAGAAGTCAGCATCAAGCTCTCATTGAATCATATAAAAAGGTGCAAGTATTATAATAGAAGTTCAAGTGGATGTCAATTATACCTACATGGAAGGGAGGTCATGAAGGAGATACAAGATATGATGCGATACTTTAAGTTAAGTAAGGTAAAGGTGAAAAACGTACAAGATAATCAAACGCAGAAGGTTGTGAATAGTCCATACTTCGGGTAGAAGGCTAGAAGCGCGGGGATTTAATATCCAGGAATGATAGTGGCATCGTCAGTGACATGTCTTGCAGCCTATGGTTTCTAGGTATCAAGACGTCTAGTTAAGAAAGTAAAAGAAGAGTTAGAGACGATATGATGTCTCACTTGATGTCCCATAAAAGCATAAACAAATCGGTTGCAAGGTAAAGTATAATAGAACGACAAGGTTTTAGAAAGACAGGAGTAAGGATAAAAGAGGGGGCAAGTGAGAAGGTGAAGGAAATGGATAAGTCCTCCGGATGAAGCCCTTTAAAACAAGGAAGCTGATGGTTTCTCTAAGTTACAGAAAGCTCAGTATAGACTGACTGAATTCAAAGGAGTCGTAATGATTTGAAGAGGATTTCACAAATTCTACGGGATTAAAATACCCACACAAGGTGAATCCCGTTGGGATGCTATAAAATACGATTATGGGAGTATAGTGTCTCCCCTAAGTTGATCAGTCTAATTACTCAAGATGTTCCCGATGAGACGTGGGCCCTAGCGGCAATGTATACATAAAAAGTTTCAAGCCTTCAAATGGTAGATTGTAGATCGGCATTGAGGTGAATCAATAATGGATTGATACAAGTTAAAAAGTATGAGATGATATTAGGCCATCAATCTTAAGATGAACAGTAATGAAGAAGCATTAAAAGACTTAGATTTATACATATATGATAAGCAACGAGTGTAAGCTGGAGTTTGGTAGCAGACCTCAGTAACGATAAATCGGAGTAAGAGTTATGATATAGTATGACCCTCCTTGGCGTAGTAAAGTCATACTGATGGATAAACGAAACAATGAAATAAGGTATAGCAATATTCGTAAGTTCAACAAAGTACCGAGCGAAGGACTTCAGTATACCTATAGATGCCCAGAGGGACATCTTGTCATGTTTTGTATATGTTCAAAAAAGTGAGGCACAGAGATTCGCTAGAAGATGAAGGGACGAGTCGCATAGGCGCAATTACAAGGTCAGAGTCGCACATGCTGCATGATAGAAGGTAGAAAAAATTACGAGATTGGAAGGATTCTAACCACAGATCGTGGTGTGAGAAAGAGGCCTAAAAGGGGGGAACGCCCTGACCTTTGGAATTATTCACAGACTAGTTGCCTAGATGGCAAGGAGAATACCAAAGTATTCGGAAGACATAAGTCGTGAAAATGATAAGTGCATCAGTCAACATTCGAGGACGAATGTTCAAAATAGGGGAATGATGTTACACCCCATATTTTCGTATGAGGAAGTACGCTGTAAACAAATTGATGGAAAATCATAAATGTGATGTTACATCCCACATTTTCTTATGTTAAAGTTTCGTCGTATATTAATCGACGTAAGTTCGGGAACGAGGTTATTTTTATATTATAAGAATTATGTTGTTTCAAAAAAATGATAAGTAAATTCGTGAAGGTGAGAGGGTAAGAAAATCAAAGAAAATGAATTTCGTCGAACTTTGACATTTTTGGATAAAATATGCCCCGAGCTAAAATACCCGGTACTTATGGACTAGTGCCACACAAGGTACCACATGAACATGATAGTAAAGTGTATAAAGTGTGTTAAAAGTGAGTAGTATTTTAAGTAATTTGAGATATTTCCTGATTATGTGGACAATTGGGCAATTATGGATTAATGGGAGATTAAAAATCAATTAAGGAATTAAGTAAATAATTATTTTGATAAGTTGATTAAGTTCCCAATGTGGGAGCCTATTATGCCATATGGTGACTCTTGAGTTAAATATAAAGGTGTCACATTTTAAAGAAGGCATGTGACACAAGTCTTGAATGATTGGGCCCACACCACCAACACTTAAAACAATCTATAAATTCAAATTAAAGATGTATACATCTATATGAAAGGATTCAGCAAGGTGAGTTTAATTTAGCAACGTGAGTTGCATCAATATCTAACTCAAACGAGACTTCTTAATGTTATAGAAACAGGATTTTGGGATTATAAGGGAGTACGGTGCAATCTTTCTCAAGAACATCTTACGGATTTTCCCCTACATCGATCCATCGTTATGTGTTCTTTGAAAATGTAGTGCGTTAGAGGAATTGTCAAGGGAATCGGCCCTGGTATATTAAGGCTATCCTTTCTCTCTTTTTGGCATGATCTATACGACAAGAACGAAACAAAAAAATGCACAACTTCGATAAATGACTCTATTCATAGAAATATTAGGGGTGTCTATATTCTTAATTCTCCATATGAATTTTTATTATATCTTCTGTTCATGGGTCTTAGAAAAATACGTATTTGATAAGTTTATCAGATAGGCATATTATTTTTATGACATTCCGAGAAATCTTATTGACGTATTTCTTATAGATTTCATGAATTTGTACATGTAAATTGACCCATGACCATATGGTGTTATATACACGTATACATATATGGGAATATGGGAAAAAGGTTACTGCGTTATATACGCACCACCACTTGATCAACTGGTATATGTTGATGATTTTCCCACAGTGGCCGAAATGATATGATGGGGTGCCCTCAAAGGCTTGATGATGTTATGAACGCATATACCTATGCATGGTATGACATTTATACGCATATGCATGACATTATAAAAATGAAATGATTCACAGAGCTATGCAGGCGTACTAAGCAGATGTACATGTCGAGTCTTTTACTCCATGTTTCTCTCATGTCTATTATTTACTGATTTTAATTCCTTACATACTATGTACATTGTTTGTGCTGACGTCCTTTTTGCCTGGGGATGCTGCATTTCGTGCCCCGAGGTTTCAATAGACATGTCGAGAGTCCTCCAAGTAGACGATGAACTCAGCAGAAGATGTTTGTGCACTACATTTGCTCTGGAGTTTCTTGTTTGGTTAATATGATTTAGATGTGTATTGTTTGGTATGGAGCGGCTCTGTCCTGACCTTTATGAAAATTATGTATCCATAGAGGCTTATAGATAGATTTCACGTACGTAAATATTGTTTGGCCTTTTCGGCCTATGTTTAGTATACCAGTGATTATTTTGGCCTTATAGGCCCGTATGTCATATGTATAAGTCAGTATATCAGGTTTGGTCATTTTATGTTGAGTGTTCTCTTATGTTTTATTCTTGTTACATCATACGGACCTTATGGCCCATTTACCCATGTTGATGTAATGAGAAATATAGGTTGCGTTGGTACTCGGTTGAGTAAGGGCACTCGGGTGCCCGTCACGGCCCATCGGATTGGATCGTGACAATATCACCGAAGCATATGATGGTTGGAGAATGTTCTTCGTCAAAGTAGCAAATTTGAAAGGAGTAGGTATCAGAGCTGTCTAGGTATCAGAAACAGACCAACATTATCTGTTATCTGCAAAACTCAGGTGTCCATGGACCAACAATATAGCGGAGTGTGAGGCCTGCATCTTGGGACTCCGGTTGGCCATTGACATGAATGTTTAGGAGCTCCTAGTAATCTGATATTCAGACTTTTTGGTGCACCAGGTTTTAGGAGAATGTTCCACAAAGAACAACAAAATATTTCCATATTTGCACTTTGTACAATAGTTGATCAAAAGGTTCACAAATATAAAATTCAAACATTTTTCCGAGGGTTGAAAATGAGTTCGCAGATGCATTGGCCACTATATCTTCCATGATACAACACCCAGACAAGAATTTCATGATCCTATCCCAATAGGAATTCATAAGAAGCTAGCTTATTGTGCTCATGTTGAAGAAGAGAGCGATGGAAATCCATGGTTCCACGACATCAAGGAATATTTAGCAAAGGGATAATATCAAAAGCATGCTAACCATACCCAGAATCGCACGCTTCGAAGATTAGCCAACCATTTCTTTCAAATGAGAGGAATTATGTATAGAAGGAATCCATACCTGAGATTATTATAGTATGTCGACGCCAAGGAGGCATCCAGATTGCTCGAGGAAATACATGTCGGAACGTGCGGGCCGCACGTGAATGGGTTCACCTTAGCCAAAAAGATACTTAGAGCGGGGTATTATAGGATGATAATGGAAACAGACTGCATCAAGTATGTCCAGAAGTTCCACCAACGCCAGATACATGTTGAAATGATACGAGTACCACCCAATGAACTCAACACAACAAGTTAACCTTTGAATTTCTCGGCTTGAGGTATCGATGTCATCGGCCCGATCAAACCCGCTTCTTCAAATAGGCATGGATTCATTATGGTATCCATGGGCTACTTTACAAAATGGGTTGAAGTTTCATCTTACAAAGATATAACTAAGAAGGTTGTAGCAGATTTTGGTCGGGGCCGCATTGTTTGCTGGTTTAGAGTACCAGAGTGAATCATCACTGATAACGCGCCAATCTCAACAGTGAATTGATGAATGCCATGCGTAAACCTTCAAGATCAAGCATAAGAACTCCACATCATACAGGCCGCAAATGAACGGAGTTATGGAAGCCGCCAACTAGAACATCAAGAATATATTGCGAAAAATGGTGGATAATTGCAAACAGTGGCATGAGAAGCTGCCGTTTTCTTTGCTCGGGTATCGTACCATGGTTTGCACATAAACTGGGGTAACTCCTCACCTATTGGTTTATGGTACTGAAGTTGTTATTCCTACTGAGGTAGAAATCCCTTCTTTAAGAATTATACAAGAAGCCGAGCTCAGTGATGCAGAATGAGTACAGTGTTGCTAGAAACAACTAGCACTGATTGATGGGAAAAGAATTAATGTTGTATTTTCACGGTCAACTCTACCAGAACAGGATGGCAAGAGCTTTCAACAAAAAGGTCAGACCAAGAAAATTCACACCGGGGCAATTGGTGCTAAAGCAAATATTCCCACATCAAGATGAAGCCAAGGTGAAGTTTTCACCCAACTGGCAGGGTCCCTACATGGTTCATTGAGTACTAACAGGAGGAGCACTTATACTTGTAGAAATGGATGGAGAGATTTGGCCAAAACCTATCAACTCAGACGCAGTCAAGAAATACTATGTTTAGGATTGTTTACATTTCTTCATTTGATGTAATTGAACTACGCTTGACCTGATTCTCGTTTAAGAGGGGAT
Organism: Nicotiana paniculata; assembly: GCA_005239505.1. Classification (NCBI taxonomy): domain Eukaryota; kingdom Viridiplantae; phylum Streptophyta; class Magnoliopsida; order Solanales; family Solanaceae; genus Nicotiana; species Nicotiana paniculata. Next base: position 8,468 of record ML325492.1, read on the forward strand.
ACGTAGGCAGCCCTATGGGTTCAGTAACGTCTTAATAAAATCTTCATTTTCCCATGATAAGAAACTTGGGCAAGATCGCAAGTTCAGCCAAGTTCTTCATGTGTGGAACAACCAAAAAGTATTTGTCAGAAGTGTGCATTTAGACCGGGGCTGAATTTTGAGGAGGACCCTAAAAATTCTAAAGCAAGGAAGTTGCAATATCTCTAAATATGTCACAGTCACTGGTTTATCTAAATTATTTGATCTTACATACTATAATACATTTCAAACAACTATATTTTTGCAAATAATTTGTCAAATGCATACATATTTTTCAAAAACTTTGTTTCTAAGACAGCCAAAGGTGATGCAGGGTAACTCAAGAAGGACCTCAAAACAAGAGCAAAGGCGAAGCCAGGGGTCAAGAACACGAAACATGCTTTCCCCCGCAAAACTCACGATCTTTGTTTGAATGCAGGAACGATAAACACAACATAAACATTCACGAATACATACAACAAATCACAATCTCCATGACGACGAGTTACCAAACGCAAACACATCCAGCTAAGAAATATTTAACTTTCTCACTATCACTCATCGGTTTTCTTTCATAAAGCTAAGCACTGCCTTTCCCTGCATGAGACTAGGTACTGTCTCCACTTCTTGCATGAGGCTAAGTATTGCCTCCGAAATTGCATAAGGCTAAGCAGTGCCTTTCTTTGCATGAGACTAAGAATTGTCTTCATTGTTTGCATGAGACAAAGAACTGCCTCATTTCCTTGCATGAGGCTAAGCATTGACTCCACTATTGCATACAGCTAAGCATTGTCTTTCTTTGCCAGAGACTAAGAAGTGCCTCCTCTCCTTACATGAGACTTAGCATTGTCTCCACTTCTTGCATAGGGCTAGGCACCGTCCTCATCTTGCATAAGGCTAAGCACTGTCTTTTCTTTGCATGAGACTAAGCCTTCTCTCTCTTCCTCTGCATGAGACTAAGCATTGTATTCATTTATTGTATAAGGTTAAGCATTGCCTTCGTAACTGCATAAGGCTAAGCACCGCCTTTTCTTGCATGAGACTAAGCATTGTCTCCCTTCTTCACATCGAGCTAAGAACTACGCTTGACTCAAACAAGACCAACCCTTGTTTTGTCTCGTTCTCGCATATAACTAAGCATCACCTATTTATTTTATCAAACGATCGATACCGCCATATCTTTGCATTTCATGGCCTGAAACATCGCCATATTGTCCAATGGAGTCATACTCCAAAGGCATCATCCTCATTACCTAAAGACACCATCCCATGGCCTGAGGATCTCTCGATGCTTCACAAGATTATTCAAAGGAGTCATAGTCCAGAGGAATCATCCTCATGGCCCGAGGACACCATTTCATCGCATGTGAATCCCTTAGCATAAGCTTCATGGCCCAGGACGTCATGGTCTAAGGACATCATCCCCATCGTCTAAAGAAAACCTTCATGGTCTAAAGGGAATATGCATCATGTTCAAATTTTTGCAATAACCCATATATATTCGCATGCACCGTGTTTTATGTTTTGTAGGTAACCCGGGAGATAACCTCTCTACAAACGGGAGCAATCTTCACTCCGGTTTTTGTTCCTAATGTTCACATCCTCTGACTGCTTCAAACATAACTGACATTTCTTACGTTTTACTCTATGATCGTTCAAATAACTGCCTTGTGATACCCCCGCAACATTCATTTTGAATTCATGACTCCGCTTACGGTTCTATCCTACCCAGAAAGACCCTTTTCGAATACAATCACTCTTATACCAACTCCATCGATTTCGTTCGCTGTTAGATCCAGAACTACACATGGCCTGATTCCTGTAGCACCAAGGATATGTAGGCAACTTAGGAACCAGGGTTCGGCCCCACTTTTCAAAACACATCACTCCCGCTCAATTCGGCCAAAATTGGTCCTCATTTTCTTTACCCAACAATTCTTTCATCATTCCCGGGTAAAGAGGGGCAGCTGTTGATACCTAATTTTGCCCTCACATTTTATCAAATAGCATATATACTTTCAAAATGTGATTTTGCATAATTTTTTAATGTACAAGATTTATATAAGAATTTTTCATAATTTTCCATTATTTTTAGAGTTTTAAAAATAATTTTCTTCCATTTAAATTACTTGAATATTTAATAATTATTTCTTTAAATTATTTTTCTGATGACTTAACAAAATTGTATTATTTACACCCACATGTATGTTTAAACATTTTTACTTCATTTAGTATAATTATATTAGTATTTTTAGGCTATTTACACAATCTTGCAATAATAGGCTGAATTTTGCAATTTATTGCATCTGTCATTTTATTCAAGCATTTTCTACATTTTTATAATCGTCTACTATTGTTTTAAATTATTAAGTTGCATGAATCGCATTTTTTATATTTTCGTTTAACTATTTTATTAAATTATTTCCCTTTAATCTCTTATGTAAAAGCTGGCCCAATTTTGAGCTAATTATTTTCGGACCAAACAGACCCAAATCCCTAGAACAATCCCCCGGCCCTAGACAAAGGACCCCTTGACCTCAACCCAGTCATAAATCGCTTCAAATAACCCGCCCCGCTTCCCTGTCGATCTTGGTCGTTGATCTAAAATGATCAACGGCCCATAAACACCTACCCGACACTTTATATCTCCCTTTACCCAAAACCCTAGCCCATTCCTACCAACCAGCCACCCCTAAAATCCCTAGAATCTCCCCCATTTTCTCTGAAGAACCGTAATCGCCGCCCTTTCCATTCCCTCGCCTAATCCCGTTAACAATGGGGTTCACCCATTATTTGCTTACCATATTTCTGTTCCTTCGCTATTGGTTTCCTCTTGATGATATTACCTATTACTTTCTTGATTTTGTAAAGTATTCTTTCAATATTAGTTAGGCATACTCAATTCTAGGAATTTTGATGATGATTATGTATATATACACTCAACAAGGAGTGATTTGCACCTTTTATTCAATTTTCAATCGATTGAACCCAACTAGGGTTTGAGATTCTAAATCTCCTCTACCGATTCTGATTTGCATTTTATATTCCTTTTCCTTAGTTGCACTTAATTGATTGTTTTCCATGTTTGTTTGGTCAATTTATACCGCTATATAAACCTGTCCCCAATTCCCCTCTAGACGGACCTAATTATCATTACTATTGCACTTAATATATTTTCCTCACTCGTTCATCTTCTCTGACTCTTTGGCTATCTGAAAGCCAAGGCCATAATATTATCAACCTCCTTCGGTGCAAGCACTGCTCGAGGCCCTTACGATGATCTTGTGAACTTTGAAGCATCGGAGATCTGGGATTTTGCTACTAGTATTCTAAACTCCTTGTTCTTTTGCTCGTTTAATTTTGCTAATGGTTAGTGCCTTTAACTCTTGCAATGTTAAATATTTTTCTTCTGTATATCTACATGTGTTCTAGGTATTAAAGACGTTTAAATTCTGTGAGCATGATTTAGTTCCTTTGTTAGTTATGAATCCATGTAATGTACTGCCATGATATCGTTCTATACTCCCCTGTAATCCTATGTCCTTTGGTAGTTGAGTGCATTTTCAGTAAATGTGATATATTCCATCTTATTCTTAGTTTGTGTTAGATTAATATGTGTTCTTCATTATATCCTGTGTTTCTATGTTGGTTTTCTTGTTTTCCTCTGGAATCAGTTCTGTAGCATCTGAACTTGTTTGAGCTTTGAGTTTCAACGCATGCCTATTGTATGTGTGCTATTTTAATGAATCTTACTATCATGATTCCCTATTTGTTTTATAGAATCCTCTTCATGCTTGCTTTGGTCTTATATTGAAACTCTTATGAAACCATCTCTTTACTTTGAATGAATTCCTTTGTGATTAATCTTGTTTTTACTCAACTGTTCTTTGCAAACTAGCTGCAACTATATGGATCCAATACTGCCTTAAGATCTAGCCAAAACATGTTTCCGTGCTATTTGTAATCTTGATATTTAGCATTATCTAGACTTTAGGATAAATATACCATTTCCTCTCTTATGAATGGTCAACTGACATGTTAATGTATAGAATATTTGTCCTTTCATATGCCATAAGTTTTTGTAGAGTCTTTGTGCTATTATCTATTCCCATCATGTTAAAGTTTCATGATGTTGGCGAAGTTGTACCACTAGTATGTTGATATGTTGTTTCTGACCTTATTCTCATTAGAACTGTCATGTTAGAACCTTCACTTAAAACTTGTGCTCTACTTGCCTCTTGCCAATGATTATACTAGATTGACATTTGAAGTTCTTTAGGTTGGTTCCGAATCATGTTTTATTTTGACACTCTATGAGGAATAGCCTTATAGTTCATGTCACTAAACGTTGTAGCTTCAACATTTTTTGCGAATACAAAATTGCCTCATATATGTCTCATGTGCTTTCCATTTAACGGTGTCTTATTTGTGTGTCTTTTGTTTATAACTGTTAATAGCTATTAGAGCTGAGTGTGTGAACTTAGAATTCTTCTTAACCCACTTCAGTAAGTAGTGGTTGGATTAAGTTGTTCATCTGCCCTTATTAAATGTGTGAATTCTCTAAGTTTGCTTGGTATGGGTCTATGTATGAGTTTTTAATTGGTACACTTCAATATTCAAGTCAAGTTTGGGCCTGAGTTTGCTGCTGGAGTGCAGAATAAGCCTATTAAAGGCCCAGGCAGCCCTGGGTTATATCTTCTTTGGGCCTGCTCTACCTGTGGGGCCTGTAATTATTTAGATATTTTTATTTTCAAGTTTATTTTCATTCCTTTTTGGGCTTGTAATAAGATGTAAACAAAAAATTGGTGTGTTAGTGAAATTGGGGAAATGGGTATATTCTAATGTTCACATGAAAGGGTAGAAACATGCCTATAGGATCTAAGTGTTTCATTCTTCTCAATAGGCTCTATTTCTATGTGTTCAATAGAAATCTTGCCTATAGAACTTGAGTATTTCATTTGTTCACATGATCCACTCCTATACGTTATTAACTGCCTATTGCATTGTACTATTATTGGTTATTTGCTCAATTTGCTCTATTGACATTTGTTAGATATCATGCTTATAGGATCGCTTTAAATGACAACGACTTTCTTATATTAATATTTATCTAGATATCATGTCTATAGGATCGTAACTGATTATTGGCTACTGTTATTGCTATTTATATCAGATTGCTCTCCTAGAAAACATGCATATAGAGATGAAGTGTTATAGAACCAGTTTCAATTGCCAACTCTTAGAAATCCTGCCTATAGAATATTGTTACTTGCCTAGAAAGTATGCCAATAAAATCAAACGTGGGTAATTTTGAGCTTTCAAACGGTTTTACTACCTCATAGCGCAAACAAGTTCTATCACATTGCTCGCCTAGAAAACATGCCTATAGAGATGAAGTGTTATAGAACCAGTTTCAATTGCCAACTCATAGAAATCCTGCCTATAGAATATTCTTACATTCCTAGAAAGTATGCCAATAAAATCAAACGCGGGTAATTTTGAGCTTTCTAACGGTTTTACTGCCTCATTGCGAAAACAATTTAAAGATCATGCCTATAGGATTTGTAATACCTACAATCTGCAAATTTAGTTGCTCTAAAAAAACAACACTGCACGTACGCCTTTAAAGAGGTGTACCTATTCCCATTGTGTTATAATGAAACCCTTCGCCTTTTATTTGATCACCTGGCTTAATCCACATGGTCTTAGGTTCAGCCGGGACCCCCAATTGTGAACCTCGAAGAGTGCCTAACACCTTCTCTTTGAGGTAATTTAAGTCCTTGCCCGATCTTTGGTGGTGTTGACTAGTCAAAACAGAGTTATCTTCATAACAGGTGCCCTAATGCACCTTAAAAATCGTTAGGTGGCTACTCTTCTCTTTTAATGTATTCCTTAAAAGAGTTTTCACACGTCAAAGCACAATTTCGCGAGAAAATGGAGCGCGACAGTACATGTAAATCATAATCCTGCACAACACAACACATCTATCATGCCATCATGTGACAAGCACAAGAATCTCATTATCAACTCCGAGTCACCAATAATTTACATACGTGGTTAGTTAGAAACCTTCCTCTTGCTCCCATACAGGAGGTAATCACAATACACAACATGTTCCTCACGCCGGTAGGACATATCCTGCTCAAACCATGGTAGAAAGCATCAAGAATTCTTTGAAATCCATTTGCACACAACCAAGCTATCCAACTGAATTTCTCTAACTCTACCAAGCCACGCGGGTCACCACATCCAAGAATATTCCCACCAAAACATATGTAAAGCCTCACCTTATCATAGGAACCCAAAGAACCGATCATACCATTACCAAACTGGTCCAGCCTACTACTTAGTCGTCCTAGTTTCTCCGATTTTCTTCTGAATTACCCTTAAGTTGACACTTCTCCTTGTCATAACTCCACGATCCTTACCCAAAGGTCACTACAAGACATCCTAACATACAACTGCATTGCCCTAAGGGTCGTAAGCCACTGTATTCTTCTTAAGCACCCCCATAAGAACCTCAACCGAACGCCCACTCTGAAAAGACCTGAGATGAACTACAATTTTTTCTTTTACGTTTTTATACTGGAATGTAGAACCCATAGTCATACAGAATTACCGCAAGTCCCGAAACCATCAAATATAATTAACCAATTCTAGCAATATACGAATCCAAAAATTTTCAATTGCCACATATACATTTTAAATCCATTAGAACCCTTTCGAGAGTCACCCACTTTGCTCAAATCAAAATTGCACCGTCCAAATGGGCCGAAAGAGACATACCCCCTTAGCACAACAACACCCAAATGAGTGAACATGCCTTATCACCACCAATCAAATTCATCGTGCGTTCTACATCCTTCACAAAGAACAACTCATTCATCCCATGATTTTCATATACTCATAATTTTCAATATAACCCGTATCCAGGAATTTGCTTACGCGAGTCATCCTAGATCTCAACCTCTGCAGGTCATAACTAACCCATAAGTATGGCTCAGACCAAAACCAATACAACACATAATCATGCAATCAAATCCGAGATATCAGACTCCCTCACTTGGATCAAAGACATATAATAAAAAATCTGATAACTGACATACCCATACTCTACAATTGTAATAATCTAGCAGTAAATTAAACAAAAATGCTTCATACACTAGGTAACAAACACCATAAAAATACCTCAATTCATCTGCTAGGCTCGCCTTCATTCTCACGACGGTCAGGCCGACTTTCTTAACCAGATTCTAATTCAAATCTCAACACATACATAACACACCTACGTAGATTACTCCTCAGGAGATAAGTCACCTGCTTAGACTCAAGTTGGCATCTTGTTATACCCTTTCGCATCCACAATTAACACAGAATCACTTAATATTTCTGAGTCCAAACTCATTAACAAGACATAAGAATTTAATTTTTCCCACAATTTAACAACGTAAAATATTCTTCAACACATTAATACTCGAGACTATACATCAAATCAAGATAGACATCAAGCACCCAATGTCCCTTTCTACATCTTGAGAAACTCTCCTCGTCATATTCAAACCACCACATAGTCATCTGACCGCTCATCGAGCCACAAATGTCACTCATAGGGACTCTACCGGATGCATAAGTCAAAACACACAAGTTCTCACAACCTAAAACACCGAGCTTAAGCTGCAGTCTAACCCTGTCCTCAAGTCCTCCACACTGGCCTATCACCAAAACACATAATACACATCACGAACCTCGTCCATGGAATCACAAGACGATGTTACACAACTGATATCGAGCGCTCACATGCGCACACGAATGCGTGGAAGGAATTCAAAGAGTTATGTTCAAGCTGAATCAATTTCGCACGATAGAATACAATAAAGTGAAATTTTCTTAAGTGTTCGGCATCATCTCAAAGATAAATATAGACGTCTCCATGCTGATCCGGAAGACTCCACTAAACCTGCTCATGACTCGTGAGACCTATATAACCTAAGCTCTAATTCCAACTTGTCACGACCCAAAATCCTAACATGTCGTGATGGTTTCTATATGAATACTAGGCAAGACGAAAACCTCAACAAACCACAATATCTTTAAGTTTGAAAACATAACATTTGAATTCAATAGAAAACCTCACAATTAGATATACAAGACACTCCCAAAACCCAGTGTCACTAAGTACATGGGCATCTAAATGATAAAAAAGTCTGAGCGATAGCAACACTATCTAAAAATATAGAACAATACAATAACTGAAAGGAAGAGAGTCAAGGTGAGCAGACACCAAACAACTACCTTGATAGTCTCCAACCGATAATACTATGAAATCTAGCAGTCGCCGAATCCGGAAGCACCTGGATCTGCACACGAGGTGCAGGGTGTAGTATGAGTACAACCAACTCAATAAGCAACTAGACTAACCTTTGGGATGAAAGTAGTGACAAACTCAGCAGGTACAGTCTAGTATAGAAATAACAATACAGATATGTAGGCATGTTTTTAAGTACAACAGTTAGACTCCGTACAAGTAAAATAGATCAATTCTAAATGATATGATGAATATGAAATCTCTATAACTACATGCCAGTGTACGTGTTGTAAGTGATGCACCTCAGTGGAAAACCTTGTGTACTCACGATCATAAATTACTCGGTCACTCAATACAGTATATGGAAAATCTAGTCCAGGGAAGATCAATCCCATACACACACCCACACACACATCAAGTGACAGTCAGTAACTCAATACCGTATAAAGCCAATCAAGCCCATGGGTAATTTATTCCCAAATATATAAATGATTCGGAAAAGATCCTTATCCAGGTAAATTCATGACAATATACATAAATAAGGCAAGTCCATGCCCTGGAAGTCTATCCCAAATATAAACCATTTGTGCTAACTGTGGGGGTGCAGACTTCGGAGGGGCTCCTTCAGCCCAAGCGCTATATAATGCCGATAAGGTTTGCTGCAGGCGGGAAGCCCCGATCCATATAATAATAAAGCCTATAAGGCCTGCTACAGTGGTCAGCCCCAGTCAATATAATAATAAAGCCTATAAGGCCTGCTGTAGCAAGCAACCCCGATCAATATAATAATAATATTTATAAAGCCAATATGGCATGTTGTGGCGCGCAGCTCGATCCCATGAATATACTCACGATGGATGAACATGACTGAGTATGAAATGTACATTTAAAAATAATTAAATTCAAAAGCAACACGACCCTATGGGTCCCAAAATATCGGCACGTAGCCTAAACATGATATTTAATAATATCCTCAACTCGATTTCTCTAACACGTGGAGGATACACTGATAATAAGATGATTCTTTAACTTTTCAGCTCCACAGAATTTATGTAAGTCACAATTTCTATGGTACACGCCCACACGCCCGTCACCTAGCATATGCGTCACCTCCAAACAATTTATATAACACAAAATTCGGGGATTCATACCCTCAAAACAAAATTTAGAAATGTTACTTACCTCGAACAAACTGAATCCATAGCTGAGCAAGCTAGGCAATGCTCCAGGAATTTCATTCCATGCATATTATCCTCCGAATGCCTTCCTATCTCCTCAATTACAAGCCAAATGATTTGAAACTAGTCAAAAAACATACAAACTAATCAAAATATACTACAATGCTTTCAATTTTACAATTTATAAAAATTTCTAGTTTAGCTAAAAAAATCGGTAGTGGGATCACGTCTCAGAATTCAGAGAAATTCATAAAATCTGACAACCCATTAAATTACGAGTTCAAGCATACTAATTTCACTCAAATTCGACTGTGAATCGATATTCAAAACTCAAAAAATTAGTTTTATGAAATTACGGAAATTTCCTTCGGTTTCTTTGGAAAATTCGATAATCATACACCAAAAATAAAGATTAATCCATGAAATCTAACCATAAGTGAGTCAAGAACACTTACCCAAGTTATTTGAAAGAATTACTCTTCAAAGTCGCCCAAACCGAGCTCCAAAATCCAAAAATGTGTGAAAATATTGAACCATCGAAGTTAAGGGGTTCTACCCAGCGTTTCCGCATTTGCAGTCGCATTGTCGCACCTGCGACCACCGCTTCTGCAGCATAAATCGTTCTTGTGCAAGAACATATTGGCTATCGGTGATCATTCTACGATGCCCAAGACCGCATCTACGGTCGCACTTTTGCGCAAGGTTCTCCACACCTGCGAAGTGCTTCATTTTCTAGTGACCGCACATGCGATGTCGCAGGTGCGCAAATGTGCCCTCTTCTGAATTATAAGCGTACCTCACCATTTTGCTTATGCGACCAATCTTCCGCAGAAGCGATGGCACCAGCACCGGGATATTTCATCATTTTCCTAAGTCCAAAATTTGATACGTTAGCCATGTGAAATCCACCCAAGGCCGTCGGGACCTTAACTAAATACACCAACAAGTCCCCAAACATCGTACGAACTTAGTCGAAACATCAAATCACATCGAATAATGCTAAAACCACGAATCATACCCAATTCAAGCATAATGAAACTAAGAATTTTTAACTTATATATTCAATGCCGAAAACTATCAAATCAAGTCTGATTGACCTTGAATATTTCACACAAGTCATAAATGAAACAACAGACCTATTTTAATTTCCAGAATCGGATTCCGACCCCGATATAAAAAATTTAACTCTCCGGTCAAACTTCCAAGCTTAAATTTTTATTTTAGCCATTTCAAGCCTAATTTAACTACGAACTTCCAAATAATTTTCCGGACACGCTCCTAAGTTCAAAATCACCATACAGGGCTATTGGACTCATTAAAAGTATATTTCGGGGTCGTTTCACATAAATAAACATCCGGTCAACCTTTTCAACTTGAGTTTTAAACCTTAAATTTTATTCTTCCAAACTAACTCTGAAATACCTGAAAACCAAAACTGACAATTCACACAAGTCATAATACATCATATGATGATATTCATGACTTCAAATGAAAGGAGCATAAATGCCCAAAATGATTGGTCGGATCGTTACATTACTTTACATTTAGCATACTAAATAAAGCATAATTATTGTATGCTTTGTTGCATAATAATTACTTATTGAATGTGGTATTTATTGGGGTATTTTTTTTACATTTAAGAGTTGTTAAATTAGATTGTTGGAGCGGGTTGCATGCCGCAACGAAAATGAAAATGAATATTTTGTGAGATCGGTTTGCACGCCGCAATGAATTATAATTTAAGTTTATATTGTTGGAGCGGGTTAAATGCTGCAACGGAGATTAATTGAAGGATTATATTGGGGAAACGGGTTCACGGAGTAACAGAATGAGAAAAGAAATAATTGGTTCTGACTGCTGAATTGACTTCAATTATTGATATGGGTGACCTGCCTTACCTCTATTCCTATTATTATTATTATTATTAGTGCGTACAGGTTAAGCGACGTGCCTTAGCCTCGTCACTATTTTGTCGAGGTTAGGCTCGGCACTTACAACGTACAGGGGGTCGGTTGTACTCATAGTACACTCTTCCCTTCTTGTGCAGATACCAAAGTTGGTCCTAGAAGCGTACAGTGGATTTACTCGCATTCAGCTACCAGAGGATACTTGAGGTATAGCTACACAACGTTCGTAGCTCTAAAGTCCCCTTCTACTTTTTCTTAGATGCCTGCTTTCTTTCAGATAGCTTTATATTTATTCAGACCCTTGTTTGTATTATTCTAGAAGCCCGTGCACTTGTGTCTCCAGTTTTGTGATGGTATTTAGACATTGTTATTATTTTAGTTTGTTCACTTTACTTCATAAATTATTCCAGTTGTTTGGTTTCTTTACTATTTAATTAAAATGAATTGTTAAAAATGGTTTACATTATTCTAATGTTGGCTTAGCAAGTGAGATGTTAGGCTCCATCACGGTCTCGAAGGTTGAAATTTCTGGTCATGACAATTCTCTTACATTCCTAATCGCCTCGATATTGTTCTCTGCAGGATTCGACCCCAGCCTTGTTGGGTTATTATATTTGACAATCGACCGCTTACTCTATTTTAAGGTGTAATTTGAGCGTATCAAATTTTGGCGCCGTTGCCGGTGAACAATTGACGTAATTTAGGTTGTTTGAGAAGTAAGCATAAGTGCTTTGATTCAAACTTGTTAATTTTTCATAAAAAAATGGCATCATATAATGAAAATTTATTGGTAGGTAGTTGTTCATATTTTGATGACCCTTGTCTTTTATCGTGGAGGACCACACTCGTGGCAAAATTGTTTAAATTCTCCCAGCGATGGACTTTGCGCACAATCAGAAACCCATGAGTGGAGTATTTGTGATAGGTTTGTTTGCCAAAATGGTCATTGGTATGATTGTGTATATTTGTCTGTCCCTTCTCCAAAGCCCCACTATGATGATTCTACTTTTTGTGATGGAAAGTTTAGGGGTGAAGAAGTGGAGGGAAGTCAGCAAGGGAGAAATGGGGAGTTCAAGCTTATGTTGGAGTGCCTACTTGAAGAAGGTAACCATGAGCAAAATGCATTGGAAGAACTTCTTGAGACTAGTCTCCACAATGATTTGGCACTTGCAAGGTTGCACTCACAAATGGATGCTATGGATGAAGCTTCAAGGGTTCAAAAAGCCTCGGAGGTGAGTGATAGCCAAGAACCTTCCTTAGAGGTTTAAGTTGAAAATGCTTCCTTGGTACTTAAACAAAACCAAGAAGAACTCTCAAATGCTTAAAATGAGAGGATGATGCTAATTTTTGAGGCCATTCTTAAAAATGAGGAAAAAAATAACTTTGCACTCGAGGAATTGAAACATGATGTGACTCAAAATGATAAGCACATCGGCACTTTGGAAGATCAAATGCAAGCATTGATGGGGTCTCATTAAGCCTCTCAAGTTGAGAGTGTGGATGGAAGCTAAAAATAGTCCAATTCCGAGAGTGAGAGTGAGCCTTACATTAAGGAATCAAGCCTTGAACATCCGCCAACCAACTCCATGAGTGTTAGTGATGCCGAAAAAAATATGGAATTAGAGTCAACCGGGGTGATTGAAAATTTGGTTGAAATTGACTCTATTCCGGGGGAAAAAGAGGATGTCAAAATACGGGAAAAATTGCAAGTTGGAGGTTTGAAGGAACATTCCAAGAATTTTTCAATATTGGAATTGTGTGGTGATATGGAAGTTGAACTACACGGATCAATGAGAGATTGCGAGGAGGAAAAATTGATACCATACATCTTACAAGATGAGGAAACAAGAAAACAAAATGGCATACCTCACATGAAAGCCAAGAAGTGCAAAATGAAAAATTTGAGTATTGGCTTGATCATCTACTTACCACCCCCCACTGCCGGTGGTCACAAGCTTGATTCCAAGCTAGGTGCCCAGTCCATATCGTCAAAGTGACGAGAAAATTGGTAAAGTTGACGTGCGTCGTGCCAGGACATTAAATGCGGAGCTTGGTGGGAGTAAACCCATCAATTTTCAAAATTTTTAGTCATTTTTGGAATTTTCTTTTGTAGAATAGCTTATCATATTTTTTCTAACCGATCTACCAAATTTTGGAATTTTTGGAGTTGATTTGAGCAGGTTGGGGTGACCGGGTAGCTAAATACACTGCAAAAAAGAGCAACAAAAATGCTGGGCAACACACTGACCAACTTTGCGATGATGCATGTGCAAGATGCGACCACAGAGTTACACATTTGAGAAAAAATGCGATCGCACAATTTACGTAAGTTGATTGATGATTCTAGGCATTTCCGCACCTGCGGTAATGAAATTCGCAGGTGCGGTGTCGCAACAGCGGTCCATTAAGCGCAGGTGCGGCACTTCTGCATGTGCGACTGGAATCTTGCACGTGTGTAACAACAGGTGCGGTAATTGTCCGCATGTGCGAAATTCGTGCACCTGAAATCCCTAAAATTCACTTCATCAGGTAATTTTTCATTCCAAACCTTATTTTTTTACAGCACCCAAAATCCCCCATCGCTGAAGAAGTTCCAACACAGTGCGCATCTCCTCCGTAATTCTCCATTGCATTCACAAGACCCAGGTATTCTCCAATCCTCACTCCCTTCTTCCCCTATATGTTTCTCTATTCTTTTTCTCAGGTCTCCACTGACCAGTTCTTGTTTGTTATACACCGTATATATTTTCTTTTTATTTTATTTTGTGTCCCTTCTGACTTAGGGTAATAGTAGGGTGAGGATTTGGTTGAGAGTAGATTATTGTGTGCTGGCCTCAGTGAACCAACATTTTGCGGGGAAACTGAGTACCCAAATTTTATGAAAAAGAAACGATTCTAAATGGTCCAAAAGAAAATTTTGAGTGAGGTACCAAAGATTCAGTGTTAACGAAGTTATAACTCAATTTGGTACACTAATCTTGAATTCTTGAGTACAGATTAGTGTTCAAAACCATGCCCCAAATAGAAAAATGGTTAAAACGTTCTGGGCAGTTGCACCTTGGGACGACAGTCTGCACGTGCGAGAGAATTTCCGCAGGTGCGGCTTTGCACCTGTAAGCCCTGCACCGCAGGTGCGCCTTTTGATCCGCAGATGCGCAACTGCACCTGCGATTGAAGTTCCGCAAGTGCGGAAACTGTGCAATTCTGCCAAAAACAGAATGTTTGCAAATTGGCCTTCCCGGACCCGTTCGATTTGGTTCTTTGGCCTAATTGCAGTGTTTTAATATGCTTAACGAGAGTCCACTGCTTGAATAACTTTGTTTTGATTTTTTGTAGGTACTTATACTTAAAAATGGATACGAACACAAACCTAAATGCTACGAACAGTTCTGAAATTGAGGAGGAGGCTGGGGAACGATTTGATGATTACCGGTTCATGTTTGCTGTCTAGCAGCGCCGGTATTATGAAAATCTTCTCACCAAGAAATCGGTACTTGAGAAAGGGATCGCGGAAGAAAATCTTCTCACCGAAATGCTTCCGTATTTCTATGTTCGGTTGGTATCCTCTTGATAGCCGTGCTTTATTCCCACTCCTTTCGGGGCCAATGAGACATGGGTTCGCAAGTTTTATGCCAATTTCAAGCGGACAAACATCACCGATCCTCAACTCATAATCTGAGGGACAATAGTGAGGTTCGAGGTGGATGAAATCAATGTTGCCCTCGGGATTCCAAACCACCCTATCGATCCAGTACTAGAGAGAGATCATTGTTATAATTCGGCAAGACTTTTTTCCAAGTTGTATCCTGAAAGTGTGAGAGCGCAATAGGCCAAAAAAAAGGCTTGAAGTCAATCGACTTCACAGCTGAGGCGAAGATATGGCTGTATATACTGTGTAGCAGGGTGTGCCCCAGTAGGAATGTTTCAGACGTGTCATATACCAGAGCCCTAATCATTTCTTGCCTGCACGATGGCATTCCAGTGAATGCAGTTGATGATATTCTAAGTGAGATGCAGAAGTATTTGCTTGATGATGGAGCAGGGTTAATGTCGGTAGCCACAACTCGAGGAGCGTCACACTGATTAGTGGGTGCCCGCCAACAAACCCTTCCACCCGCTCAGAGTCAAGGGTGAGGGTGGAGCAGTAAAGAGCAATAAAAGGAAGGTAACCACCACCACTGTCGGAGTCGGATCCTCCTCACAGCCTACTGCATCAGAGGGTCCTTTTGGGGAGATGAACTCCCAGTTTGCTATCTTGCGGGACCTAGTGTCTAAGATCACTACTAGGCCTTCCTCTTCCCAGCCTCATCCTCCACCTGAGTACTACTCCAGGGCTGGGATGCATCAGTATTTTGATACTCAGGAGAAGATGGCAGCATCTCTTTCACAACTTGATACCGCCTACAGCAGCCTGGCCAAGGCACATGTTGACCTGAAGGAGTCATTTGAAAAGGAAAAGGAGAAAAATAAAAAGAAAGGTAAGCTCCTGATGAAAGTGTGAAGAGGAGTCAAGGCAATCTTCAGGTGGGGGCAGCCGAGCAAGAAGCTGCCAATTGCGGATGTTGATGACAGCGAGAAGTACTTGTTCATGACCGATTGTGATGATGCCGATGTGGATGATGATGATGACGAGAGTTCTCAGCAGTATTGACTAGCCTCTTCTCCTGTAGTCTGCTAGTCTGATGTAGACCTCAAGGAGACCCTCAAACTACGCTCTTTATTTTTATATTGTGCAGTGGGGACACTGTAGTGTTTCTAGTAGGGAGTGTCTTTGAACATTGTATTTATTTATGACATTGTTTATGTGCCATTGCCGGGCTTATTGTGGATTATGTCAATGGTTTTTGCTAAGCTTGGTGTGATTAGTTTATTTTATTTTTCTTGTACCATTTATTTTCTTTTGTAGTTACTTCTATTTTAAGTTTTAGTTTTTATTAGTAGCTTTGTTCTTCAATTTTTATCTCCTTAATAATACTTCATTGGGTTTTCTTCATGCTACGGTTCTTTCCCAAGGAACATTTTTGAAGTGAATCGGGTGACTTTTCCCTATGATAGATGGTATGACAACTTTCTTAAGGGAATTAGTCTTATCTTGCTAGGAGGAGACTTTTGGATTATTTGGTACTAAATAAATTAGTCTCTTGTATGTGGAAGGTGAGTTATGAATACCCCTCCGAATATAAGTTGCATGGTGAAGAATAATCTTTGTGATTAATTTTTGGTTGTTTTAGTGACTATTTGCCCACTAGTTTGAAAAACATTGCTCTAAACTCCTATGAGAAATTGAAATTGGTCCATCTTGATTAATTCATGTGCCATGTGTGTTAGTATTTCTATAAATAAATCTTGTGCTTACTTCCATCATCTAGAACTTGCCCGGTTGGTCTTTCAATGCTAATGATAATTATGTTTGGTTGGAGAAATGACCTTAGGCATTCTTTGTGCTACTTGAAAACTCCTTTAGCTTTTCGAGCAACCATTGTATATATATTATCACTAGTTACCCCATTTGAGCCTTAAACCTTTTCTTTGGTCACCTCATTTGAGCTAGCAGTACTTACATTGTTTCCCTTCTTATGGAACAATTGATGTTGAGGTTGCTTCTCTTATTCTTATGTTATCAATGTTGTTGGTACTTCCTGATTCTTATAATATTCTCGATGAAGAGTTAGCCCTAATGATGCGTACGGAGAATATCGACCTTACGTCACTCCAAAATGTTCAGAACATGATTCCAGTGAGTCCTGCATGCATTATATATATGTATTTATTTTACTATATCGAGTCGCGCTATAGTCGGTCGGGTATGGCACCTATTGTGCAACCACTGATCAGTTGGGTTTACCGAGTCCTCTTCGAGGCCGGGTATGATATGATGATGATAATGCCCACAGAGGCGAATGTTCTATCATGATGAGGATGCCCACAGAGGTGGATGTTTAAAAATGTTATGTGTATATATGTATCATGCACTTCATGTTAATGTCTCTTAGAAGCACTCAGATGCTACAGGTTGTATCTCATATATCTCTCTTTACATTACTATTCTTATTTATGCTTTCCTGCCTTACGTACTCAGTACTTTATTCGTACCGACGTCTTTGTATTTGTGGATGCTGCATGTCGTGCTGCAGGTCCTGATAGACAGGTAGACAAAGCTCCCCACCACAATAGGCTTTACAGTTCAGCGGTTATATGCGAGATCCCTTCTCCAGACTTGCCATGGTTTTTGTATGCATTTTTGCTATAGATATTATGGGTATGTCGGGGCCCTGTTCCAGCTATGTTGCATTACTTATTCTCATTTAGAGGCTCATAGACAGGTGTCAACTCATGTATAGTTTGGTATGCCTTTTTGGCTAATTTTTGTTGTATCGTCTTTCATGGCAACGTTGTAGCTCGTACTTTTATGTAGTTTCTTAGCAATCTTGTCATCCCATGTGATGTATGTTCATGATCCATATCTACCATTTATATTGATCTTGTTATCCTTTAAATATAATAAGAAAGTTAGATAAAATGTACGTTGGTGCTCGGCAAGTATGGCCCGGGTGCTAGTCATGATCCTCCAGTTTGGGTCGTGACAAACTTGGTATTAGAGAATTTATGTCCTAGGGGTTGTCTATGAGCCGTGTCTAGTAGAGTCTGGTTTATGGGTGTGTTGTGCACCACACTTATAAGCAAGAGGCTATAGGGCATTTAGGACTGTTACTCTTTCTTCTTACTCTAGATCGTGTGGTAGAGCTCCATCGTAAGAACTCAATTTCCTCAATTCTAGCTTATTTATAATACGATGATGCATACATCTAGAAAGATGGATGGTAAGGGATTGCAATGTGGTTGTGGAAGAGTTGAGTTAGAGGAACTCAATTTTAGCATCATGCTTATGATGAGTAAATGTGAGGGCTTCACCAGATCATGTGTGTACTATGATGTTTTAGCTTCTTAATAAGGATCTCTAAGGAAAGAATATCTATCTACCCATTTGGTAAAAAGAAATAAGAGAATCAGAAGGTAGATACGAGTTCTAGCAAGTAAAAGAAGCAAGATAAAGAATGGTACAAGGTACCTAGTTAATAAAGATTATCAGTATTTATAATTCTGGCAGAGAAATATAAGCATTTTTAGTTACTTTCGATGGTAACAGAGATATTTACAATTGTCCATACCAAGCTCAATTATGCCCTATGGGAGCTAACTAAAATAATTTAAGAGAAGGAGAGGATATCAAGATCCAGCTAGGATTAGAGTAACCAAAAATTGTGGATATATTGTTATCATTATTTAACATTTTTTAAGGGTAGTGCAGAACATGGTAATAGTTCTCATTTGGAGAAAGCCATATGGTAACTCTTGAATAGAACAGTCAGATATGAATACTAGAATATTCAAAAATTTCAGAAGATAGGCACTAGGATCCTAGAAGGGATAATTATTTGCCTTAGTATGACTCCAGCCACTAGTAAAGAAAAAAAAGAAGAAGAATGTTAGGCGTCCCGAAAAGCCAGTGATATGAAGCAGGGGGGGCTAAATGTGAAAGAACGTCATGTTTAAGTCTTTACAATAGGGCGTTAGACAGAGATATTAGCATGAGAATAAGAAGAGAGTAAATGAAACATTATGAGTAAGAGGTGATAAATGAGTGATAGCGGTAAATCAGAATATGGTATTGAGATAAAGTCTATAGTCAAGTGAAGGAAAACAAATGAGAGGAGACAGTCCTTGAGACAATACAAAAGTGTAAGCCATAAAGCCATACCCTCATTTCGAGAAATGAGTTGGTGACTCACACGTGATTACCATAAGGAAAAGTTAGACCCCCAAGTAATAGAAATTAGTATGAGATAGTAAACAAGAAAAAAAAATCGAACATGAATTAGGGATCAAAGGAATTGGTAATTGTCGACATCGTTTCAAAGATAGTGTTTCGACAATAATAGAATGAACAATAGAAGAATAACCTTTAAAGTCATTCACGAAGATGCTTCCCTAAAGCAAGCACTATGAGCAGAGTTAAGCATAACGGACTAAATGTGCCAGTTATACCACGTGTCACCCTTGTGTGTACCAAATTCAATTATACCTGGTGTAGAAGGGTTACCGCAAGGCGAGTAATGTCTGTGAAGATATAGAAACAAAATGCCAAAGATGAAGAGGTAAATATTGAATGGTAGAAGGAAGAATTTGGTAAAAAGGTGAAAGGAATAAGATTGCATTTATTCATATCCTACATATATAATATAACTCCAGAACATTATGCAAGCATGATGTTGGGGAGAATCAATAAGGGTTTCGCACTCGATGATATTGATATATAAGTCGGAATGAAAACTCGACACATAAGGATCTCGTACAAGAGGTAAGTTAAGACAAAGGACATAACCCAAGAGGTGTTACATAAGATAAATATATGAGAGTGGACCAATGGGTGGTCAGTAGTTGATTCAAGAAGAGCCTAGTTATGGATATATATGAGGATATATGCAAATTAGTAGATCATGCAAGATAAACGTAGTGAAACTCAACATAGGAAATTCAGTCTCTTAGATACAAAATCGTAATCCCCGAGAAATATTCCGACAGGAGTTGGGGTAGTAGAAGGTACAATATAAGTGTTACGGAAATAAAAGAGAGTGCCACAATGGAGACAACTGAAATTTCAATTCAGAAGAAACCCTACAAGCACAAGGGCATGAAGGTAAGTAACTAAGGATAATGATAGGCGAGTAAGAACATAAAAAATAGTGTGGGATATACAATGTAATAAGGTCTCAAGTCTATAAGAGTTAGAAATTATTCCCTAATTACTACAATGAAAGACTATCTGAGGAAATAAGCAAGCAGGCTTCAACATAAGCATAGTGACCTAAAGTATAAATGGTCTTGTAACAGCAGTCTCACTATAATGTTGTATGCACTCCATAAGAAAGTGGAACCTATCATAGCTAATGAACGGAAGAAGAAAAAAAAATCAATCAAAAGTTGATAATTGAGATCATATGAGTTACAGGGAACTCCCGTATTCATGGGCACTAAGATAGGCCAAGTATCCATGCATCAAGTGGCAAAACGACCAGGAAAAGTAATTTTTTACAGTTAAAGACAACTGAGAAGGCGTGAAAGGAAATTTATGGTGCTAACATGATGAAAGGAACGCTACGAGTAGTATAAGTAGATGTGCGTAGGTCGAAAGCCAACGTATGGTAGAGCAACAAGGTTTAGCTATGCAGGAGTAAGGATAAGAAAAGGTGTGTGAGAAGGTGATGAGAATATCTAATTCCTCGATATTAAACCCATCACAACAAGAGAGCTGATGGTTTCCATACAGTTATAAAAAGCTCAGTATATCATGAGTGAACTCAAAGGAGTTTAAAACTTGGAGCATTTATAAGAGATAGAATGCTACCATGGTAGTAAAGTAAGGGTGTAATTATGATAAATGATAATAGGATGACGTTTTAGACCTTTGATTGAGTAATAACTTAGAGAACAAGTATTTCATGAACTGCATGTGATTAGAATACCCCAATAAGATGAATCACATTGAGATGCTATGAAATACAGTTATTGCATTATAGTATCGTCCCTAAGTGGATCATGAAAATCATTTCAGATGTTCCCCGATGAGACGTGAGCCCTAGTGAGGATATATTACATAAGATATTTTAAATTATCAATGGTAGATTATAGATCAATATGAAGGTGAATCAACAATGAATGGATGAAAGATACAAATTATGAGATGAGATTATGTTGTCATTATTAAGATGGACAGTAATGAGGAAGCGTTAAATGGCTTAGATTTATACATATAGGATAAGCGGTGAGAGAAAAACCTGTAGTTGGGTGGCAAGTCTCCATAATAATAAACCGAAGTAAGATTTATGGTATAGTATGACCTAACTAGTAGTGGTAAAGCCATAAGCATAGATAACTGAGTCTATGAAACAAGACATAACAATAGTCGTAAGTTAAACAAAATACCAAACAAATAACTTTAGTACACCTATAGATGCCCAGAGGGACAGCTTCTCATAGTACAATATATCTTCACTAAGTGAATCATAAATATAGGTTAAAATATAACAAGAATAAAAAAGGAGATAAGAGTCACATTGGCGCACATTCAAGGTTAGAATTGTCTAGGATGCATGAAATAAGGTATAAATAGTTACGACATTGAAATGAGTTCGACCACAAGTCGTGGTGTGAGAAAGAGGCCTAAAGGGGGGAATGTTCTAGCCTTTGGATTTATTCACCAAACAACTCCCTAGATGGAAAATACAATATTAAATTATTCGTAGGAGTTATTGCTTATGATATGGAAAAGTGCATTAGTCAACATTCGAGGACGAATGTTCCAAGGGGGGAATGATGTTACACCCCATATTTTCGTACGTGAGAGTACATCATAAGTCAATTGATGTAAGCTCTGAAATAATATTATATTTGATGGAATATAAAGTAAGTTAATCACGTGACATTGGAGGTTACAAATATTTAATATCATGAATAACGATTACCAAGAGGGTTGGAAAGCTTAGAAGCTAAACCAATTGAAGAAAATAAGTTTCGTCGAAAGTCGACGAGTTTGGAATGTTATAACATGTACTTTAGGGTGAGGTGTAGTTCATTACATTATAATTAGGTTATGTTATGAGTTAATTTTTATCGTATGATAGTTGTGTTCTATATTTTGAAGTCAAGCAAGTTGTGGAACAAAAGTCGGCAAAGGTCTTCACAAGTTACACTCATAACCTCAATCTATATTCTAGGTTTTCAAAGAAGATTATCATTCCGGGCAAGAAATCGAGAAGCAATAACATCAAAATGATCCCTATGACGTAAGTATCATTATACCGCCCCTCTTGTTTCTTTGTAGTTAGAGTTTTGGAAGGTACTTCATAGTTAAGAATCGTCTAATATCTGTATTTAAGTTTATAAATATCAATGAAGGTTGATAAATATGTTTCATAATAGTTAGAACTCACGGGACGGGATCGGAAGCCGTGAGTTCAAGTTATTTGACTTGGCGGACTGTTTTGTGGAGTTTTGGAGGAGGAAGAGTGTGGAAAAACACCATATAGATGTAGGGTTGTGAGCTGTTCGTTCATTGTAACATTCTCGGGTCGTTTGACACGACTACCGTGGTCGTCTTATGTGTGAAGTGATTAGGTTGTGTGTGGACTGTTTTGGGAGGCTCAATATGATTATTATTGATGTTGTTTGGGCTGTTTGGTGATTGTTTTGACTTGTGTGAAGTCATATAAATAGGGGAGGTGCTTTCCGTTTCATCGTAAAATAGGTTGTGGTCGATACATAATAGTTATGACGCTTAAACGATAATGATAGTGTCGTTTCTCTTATTGTAGATTAAGGAGTAGTGACATTTACGTAGCTTGAGGTTGGGGCAGTATATACAAGGTATGTGAGTCTATCCCTTTCCTTATTTTGCACGACTCCGATTGTATATAATGCAATGAACGAGCTTCCGAGGATACTCTACTCTTAGAAGCTAGCAGTACTTACATTGTTTCCCTTCTTATGGAACAATCGATGTTGAGGTTGCTTCTCTTATTATTATGTTATCAATGTTGTTGGTACTTCTTGATTCTTATAAGATTCTCGATGAAGAGTTACCCCTAATGATGTGTATGGAGAATATCGACCTTACGTCTCTTCGAAATGTTCAGAACATGATTCCAATGAGTCCTGCATGCATTATATATATGTATCTATTTTACTCTATCGAGCCGCGCAATAGTCGACTGGGTATGGCACCTATTGTGCAACCACTAATAAGTTGTGTTCACCGAGTCCTCTTTGTCACGACCCAAACCGATGGGCCGCGACGGGTACCTGAGTCCTACCTGTCAAACACCCCTAGACACGTGTCTAAAATAAGAACCTGAATAACATCTGCTAAATTACGAGAACGTTATACATGAAGGAAATCTGCACAAAAAGGCATACATACATATACGTACAACATAGGTAGGACGAGCCGACAAGGCTACTATAGAAAACTATAAATCTAAAACCTTGAAGCCGGCAAGGCCACATACTATCCAACTAGACATACTATCTACAGAACTCTAATAGAAACATAACTGAATAAAGAACTCTAATAGAAACATAACTGAATAAAGACGGGTCAGAGCCACGTCATACCCATATATATCTATATACAAATGTATCGTACCAAAATCAAAAGTAGCTCTGGATCAAGTGGAGCACTCCAACTCTCGTTGATCAAGGATTCTAAGGAGGGGGACCATCAGTTCGCCTACCTGCACTTGCGGGCATAGGCAAAAGGGGCGTCAGTACGAATAATGTACTGAGTATTTAAGGCACATAAATAAATACATAAGATACATGGAAAAAATATAGAGCACATGACTCAACCTGTACGCCTGAATAGCTTTGTAAATCATACATTACTTTTTGCGTCATGCATATGCATATGCCATGTCGTGCATATGTACATGTTTCATAACATCATCAGCCTCTGAGGGCATCCCATAATATCATATCAGTCACTGTGGGCAAAATCATCATCGTATACCAGCTGATCAGGTGGTGGTGCGTATATAACGCCATAACCTTTCCCACATCCCATATAGATATATACATACATGTATACGTGTATATAACACCGTTTGAATATACATACATATATACGCGTATATAACGCCGTTTGAACCATATTTCAGCCACTGTGGGAAACATCATCATCATATACCAACTAATCAGGTGGTGGTATGTATATAACGGCGTAACCTTTTCCCATATCCCATATACATATGTTTACATATATACGCGTATATAACGCCATATGGTCATGGGTCAATGTGCATATGTAAATGCATGAAATGCATATGAAATACGTCAATAAAATCTCTCGGTATGCCATAAGGCCATTATGCCTCTGATTAATATCATGAAATAAACTTTACCAACATACGTATTTTCGAGACCCATAAACAGAAGATAATAATAATTCTCATGGGGAATCAAGAATATATGCACCCCTACTATTGCTACGAATAGAGTAATTTATAGAAACTGTTTATTCGCTCGTTTCTTCGGTATAATTTTTACCATGCCAAAAGAAAGAAGGGATAGCCTTAACATACCTAAGCCGATTCTCTTGACAATCCTTCTAACACACGTTAACTGCGATAAAACATGTGAAGGCATGATTGGAGTAAGGAGAAAATCCATATAATATTCTTGAAAAAGATTGCATCGTACTGCTTTATATTTAAAAGAGAACTACAGACATGTTTCACTTCGTCATCTTCAGCACACCAAAACAGGAAACATCACAAGGTGAGGTATTAAATTTATGGACCAAAAGAGAATGGTTGTCAAACCATCAGAAATAATTGGCAATAAAGTTCTTTTATTCTTGTTGGTAAGTGACGATGGGCAAGTAAAGAAATTGTTGGAATTGAAGGAATCTGAATGTAAAGGTACTCTTCAAGATACTATATAAATATATAGTCATTCCTTACATAAAGAGTGATTGGAAAGAGTTGAATACTGCCACGCCAACTACCTTTTTTTCCCAAAGTCCATTTGGTCAAGCCACATATATTAATAAAAGTATGAGTCACACTTTGTTTAAGGCAAAATTTGCCACGTTATGTTTTTATCCAAAATATTTTTGATAATTATCAATTACCCGCATAATTAAAAATTATCTCAAATTAATGAAAATTCTACTTATTTTTAATATACTTTATACATCATATTATCACGGTCATATGGTACTTTGTACGGTACTAGTCCATAAATATCAGGTATTATCTATCGGCTCATATTTTATCCCAAATTGGCCACTTTCAACGAAGCTCGTTTTCTCTAATTCGTCTACCCCTTTATCCTTCATAACACTTATTATTAATTTTTTATTTTTTTTTTAAACGTAAATACGTTAACGTCAAAATGATCTAATCCCGAGTTCACGTCGGTTAACCGAAGACGAAAATTTTAACGTACGAAAATGCATGATGTGACATCCTTCCCCCCTTAGAAACATTCGTCCTCAAATGTTTAAACTTTCGGGATTTATATAACCTTGGTAGAGTCCCCCTTGTAACAACGCTACTACCCACTCTTATTTTAGAAACCCAGTAATTTAACGCCATATAGAGACCACAATCATTAATAACGATGATGGCCTGACATGACCAATAACAATAGCTAGCACAAAAGTTTGTACATGCACTTTGAGGTTATGACGTCTCAGTCGGAACCTTCTCTGGAAGAGGAAATAGGAAGGGATATCTAGACCTCATGTCTTCCTCGGCCTCCCAAGTCATTTCTTCCACATTGTTGTTCCTCCAAAGTACTTTCACGGAGGCTACCTCCTTATTCCGTAACTTGCGGATTTGTCGATCTAGAATGGCAACATGAATTTTCCTCATATGTCAAGTCCTTTGTAATTTTTACATCATCTGCGGGCACCACTTGGGTAGGATCACCAATGCACTTCCGTAACATAGATACGTGAAAAACTGGATGGACAGACTCCAACTCTTAGGGAAATTCTAACTCATAAGCTACTTGGCCAACTCTCCGAATGATCCTATAAGGTCAAATATATTGTGGGCTAAGTTTGCCTTTCTTGACAAACCTCATCACACCCTTCATAGGTGACATATTTTGAAGAATACCCAGTCATCACCCTCAAACTCTAAATCTCGTCGTCGCACGTCTGAATATGACTTCTGACGACTCTGAGCTGTCAATAGTCGATCCCGGATAAGATTTACTTTTTCCATGGCTTGCTAAACCAGGTCTGGACCATGTAATCCAGATTCTACAACATCGAACCACCCAATAGGCGACCTACCCTTCGTCTGTAAAGAGCTTCGTATGGAGCCATCTGAATGTTGTAATGGTAGCTATTATTATATGCGAACTCAATAAGCGACAGATGATCATCCCAGCTAGCTTTGAAGTCTATCACACAAGCTCGAAGCATATCCTCTAGTGTTTGAATAGTACGCTCAGCCTGTCCGTCTGTCTGGGGATGAAATACTGTACTAAGACTTACTTGAGTCCCTAATCCCTTTTGGAAGGACCTCAAGAAGTTAGTTGTAAATTGATCTCCTTTACCAGAGATAATAGATACAGGGACACCATGAAGTCGTACTATTTCCTTGATATAAAGTTTCGCATAGTCTTCTAAGGAATATGTAGTTCTAACGGGTATAAAATGGGTTGATTTTGTAAGCCTATCAACAATCACCCATATCGAATCGAACTTATGCTGGGTATGAGGTAAGCCTACGATGAAGTCCATATTGATTATCTCCCATTTCCAAGTCGGACTCTTCATAGCTTGCAAAAATCCACCGGGTTTTTGATGCTCAATCTTAACCTGCTGACAGTTAGGACACTGAGCAACAAATTCTGCTGTATCCTTTTTCATTCTGTCCCACCAATATATTTCCCTGATGTCATGATACATCTTTGTTGCTCCTGGATGGATAGAATAACGAGAATAGTGAGTTTCTCCCGTAACCAGCCGATGCAGCCCTGAAATATTAAGCACACACAAACGCCCTTGATATTTGAGGACTCCATCTTCTATAGTTTCAAATGGTGGCTTCTCCTCTTGAAGGGTTTGTCCCTATAACGAACTAACACAGGACCCTCGTATTTGTCTTCCGTTACTTTAGTTACTAAAGAGGATGTTGCCGTATCTTGAATAGTAATTCCAGTATCACCTGAATCTAGTAACCGAACTCCAAGACTAGCTAGTTGATGAACCTCACGAGCTATTCCCCTCCTTTCTGGCTGCAAATACGACAAGCTACCAATAGATCTACGGTTGAGGGCGTCAGCTACTACATTCGCCTTCCCAGATGGTATAAAATTTCAATGTCATACTCTTTAAGTAGCTCCAACCATCTCCTTGACGTAGATTCAATTCCTTTTTCTTGAAGATGTACTGGAGGCTCTTATGATCCGTATAGATATCAACATGAATGCCATAGAAGTAGTGCCTCCACATTTTTAGTGCATGAATCACCGCAACTAATTCTAAATCGTGGGTCGGGTAGTTCTTCTCGTGCTTTCTTAGTTGTCTAGAAGCATAAGCCACAACCTTACCTTACTGCATCAGCACACAACCCAATCCAATGACTGAAGCATCACAATAGATAACATAACCATCGGTCCCTTCTGGGAGAGTTAGAACCAGTGCTGGAGTTAACCTGTCCTTTAATGCCTGGAAACCTCGTTCGCAAGCATCAGTCTATTGAAACTTTTCTCCCCTATGAGTCAACCTTGTTAAATCTGCTGAAAGGGAAGAAAATCCTTCCACAAATCTCCTGTAATAACCCGCCAATATAAGAAAGCTACGAACCTCCGTCGGTGTTGTGTAACTAGGCCAAGTCTTTACTACTTCAATCTTTTGTGTATCCACCCGGATGCCTTCACCCAAAATGACATGCCCAAGGAAAGTTACAGAGTTCAACCAGAATTCACACTTAGAAAATTTTGCATACAACTTCCTTTTTTTTAGAACTCTGAGCACAATATGCAGATGACCATCATACTCATCCTCTAAACGAGAATATACCAATATATCATCAATAAATACAATTACAAACAAATCTAAGAAAGGCCTAAACACACGGTTCATCAAATCCATGAATACTGTTGGATCATTGGTCAGACCGAACGACATAACCCGAAACTCAAAGTGCCCATATCTAGTCCTAAATGTTGTCTTCGGAATATCTTCATCCTTAACCCTTACCCGATGGTACCCGGACCTCAATTCTATCTTTGAAAAGCACTTGGAACATTGCAACTAATCAAATAAATCGTCAATCCTCGGGAGCGGGTACTTATTCTTGATCGTCATCTTATTCAGTTGCCTATTATCAATACACATTTGTAAGGAACCATTTCCTTACAAACAACATAGGTGCTCCCCACGGTGACGTACTAGGTCTGATAAAACCTTTTTCAAGAAAGTCCTTTAGTTGTTATTTCAACATTTTCAGCTCTGCGGGGGCCATTCTATAGGGAGGAATAGATTTGAGTGAGTATCTGGTAGTAGGTCAATAAAAAACTCAATTTTTCGCTCTGGCGGGAGACCTGGAAGTTCATCAGGAAAGATATCTAGAAACTCATTTACCACATGGATGGACTGAATGGTTGGTGACTGTACTTCCACATCCTGAACCCGAACTAAGTGATAAATACAGCCATTTCTGATCATCTTCCTTGCCTTGAGATAGGAAATGAATCTTCCTCTCGGCGACGCCGTATTACCTTTCCATTCCAAAAGAAGTTACCCTGGAGATTGAAATCAAACAATCTTTGATCTACAATCAACGTTGGCATGACAAGAAGCCAACCAATCCATACCCATTATAACATCAAATTCTACCATGTCTAACTCGATTAAGTCTGCTACGATAGGTCGACCATGAACTATTATTATACAACCCCTATATACCTGCTTAGCTATCACTGAATCCCCAACAGGGGTAGATACCTCAAAAGGTTTAACCAACTCAGGTTTTATTTCAAACTTACTAGCAACCAATTGAGTAACGTATGATAAGGTGGAACATGGATCAATCAGTGCATATAAATCATAGGAGGAGATTGATAATATACATGTAACAACATCAGGCGATGACTCTTGGTCCAGTCGTCATGCCAACGCATAAATGCGGTTCTAAGGGCTGCTCGACGTAGATGCTCCACCTCTTCCTCTACCACGGGTCATTGGTGCATGGGGACCTTGCCCAGGGGGGCGTACTGATGATGACGATTCAGCTACAGATCCCACTGGCTGAGCTACGGTTGCATCACCTCTCATCGGACATTCCCTCATAACGTGGCTCGAATAACCACAAGTATGACAAAAACCTAAACCCTTACGGGACTGTCCGGTATGCTTCTTACCACATTGAGTACATCGTGGCAAGGGTGGCCTCATATGATTTTACTCACCCCTATACTGAATACCTGAGGCCCTAAAATTCTGACCAGGCCTTTAATATGTAGAACAATCAAATCTCTTATCGCCAAACTGAGGGGGCGAACTAGCTGAGGGCTGGGATGGATATCTCGAATACTGATGCCTCTGACAACCTCGAAACTCACCAGAAGGATGCGAAGACCTCGCTCTCTTATTCTGGGCCCTATCATGCTCACGGTCGGTCCTATGTTTCTATTTACGCTCCTGTACATCCTGAGCGTATGCCTGCATACGAGAAATATCCACGTCTGGATGAAGTGAAACCGACATACAATCGTTAAGCAAGTGAGGCTCTAATCCCATCACGAACCGATGAACCTGATCCTGCATCTTTGGTACAATAGTGGGAGCATACCTAGCCAACGAATCAAACTGAATATTGTACTCCCGAACACTCATGTTTCCTTGTCGAAGGGTCAAGAACCTATCAACTCTGGCTCGCCTAAGCTCTGGTGGCATATAATGATGAAGAAAAACTTCTGTAAACTCCTGCCATACTGCTGGAGGGGCATCATCACCTCTGGACAATTCCCAAGACTCGTACCAATTAACTGCAACATCTCGGAGTCTATAGGAAGCTAGCTCAACTGACTCTGTCACAGTGGCCTTCATTACCCGTAACATCCTCTGCACTCTATCAATAAATACCCAAGGGTCCTCATTCGGGTCTGCTCCAGTGAATACCGGAGGGTCTAAATTAATAAAGTCACGAACCCTCGCACTCACGGACCTATCTGCGTGACCGATACCTTTTTCCTGACGCTAAGCCTGTGCGGCTATTAATCGGGTCAATAACAGAACAACATCTCTCATCTCCTGACCCGGCGCATCCAGCTGAGGTGCTGAATGTATAGGGGCGGGCGCTGAAGCTGGTGCCCTTCAAAGCTCTTCTGGAAAAGGTGGGGTATGTGAAGTCTGAGATGGAACCTCACCATGAGATTCTCCCCGATCCCTACTAACTGGTGGCGCTCGACTAGTAATCTCACCGGCCACGGACTTTCCCTTCTAGGCGTCCGTAGTCTTTGGGGGCGTTGCTGATAATATAACGTATCGTTAGGAACATGAATTCTTATATTGCATGATCTGAGATAAAAAGAGAGGATAACATCCTATATGGCTTGTAGCCTCATGTTTATAAGTGTGGTGCACGACACACCCATAAATAAGACTCTACTAGAGACGGTCTATAAACAACCCTAGGACAGAACTGCTCTGATACCACTTCTGTCACCACCCAAACCGATGGGCCACGACGGGTGCCTGAGTCCTACCTGTCAAACACCCCTAGACATGTGTCTAAAATATGAACCTGAATAACATTTGCTGTATTACGAGAACATTATACATGTAGGAAATATGCACAAAAAGGCATACATACATATACGTACAACATACGTAGGCTATATACGTAGGCCGACAAGGCTGCTATAGACAACTATACATCTCAAAATTGGAAGCCGGCAAGGCCACATAATATCAAACTAGACAAACTGTCTATAGACCTCTAATAGAAACATAACTGTATAAAGACGGGTTTGAGCCACGTCATACCCATATATATCTATATACAAACGTATCGTACCAAAATCAAAAGTAGCTCCGGATCAAGTATAGCACTCGAACTCTCGCTGATCAGGGATCCTAACAAGGGGGGCCATCAGTTCGCCTACCTGCACTTGCGGGCCTGAAACGCAGCATCCCCAGGTAAAATGGACGTCAGTACGAATAATGTACTGAGTATGTAAGGCACATAAATAAGTACATAAGAGACATGCAATAAATATAGAGCATATGACTCAACCTGTAAACCTGAATTGCGTCATGCATATGCATATGAATTGCATGTCGTGCATAGGTACATGTTTCATAACATCATCATCCTCTGAGGGCATCCCATCATATCATATCGGCCACTGTGGGCAAAATCATCATCGTATACCAGCTGATCAGGTGGTGGTGCGTATATAATGCCATAACATTTTCCATATCCCATATACATATATATACATATGTATATATGCGTATATAATGTCGTTTGAATATACATACATATATACGCGTATATAACGCCGTTCGAACCATATTTCAGCCATTGTGGGCATCATCATCATCATATACCAGCTGATCAGGTGGTGGTGCGTATATAAAGTCGTTACCTTTTTCCATATCTCATATACATATATTTACATATATATGTGTATATAACGCCATCTGGTCATGGGCCAATGCGCATATGTAAATGCATGAAATACATCAAAAAAATCTCTAGGTACGCCATAAGGCCATTATGCCTCTGATTAATATCATGAAATAAACTTTACCAACATATGTATTTTCGAGACCCATGAACAGAAGATAATAATAATTCTCATGGGGAATCAAGAATATAGACACCCCTACTATTGCTACGAATAGAGTAATTTATAAAAACTGTTTATTTGCTCGTTTCTTCGGTATAATTTTTACCATGCCAAAAGAAATAATGGATAGCCTTAACATACCTAATTGCGATAAAACACGTGACGGCAAGAGTAAGGAGAAAATCCATATAATATTCTTCAGAAAGATTGCACCGTACTCCTTTATTTTTAAAAGAGAACTACATGCATTTTTCACTTCGTTATCTTCCACACACCAAAATAGGAAACATGACAAGGTGAGGTACTAAATTTATGGACCAAAACAGAATGGTTGTCAAACTATCCGAAATAATTGGCAATAAAGTTCTTTTATTCTTGTTGGTAGGTGACGATGGGCAAGTAAAGAAATTGTTGGAATTGAAGGAATCTGAATGTAATGGTACTCTTCAAGACACTATATAAATATATAGTCATTCCTTACATAAAGAGTGATTGGAAAGAGCTGAATACTACCACGCCAACTACCCTTTTTCCCAAAGTCCACTTGGTCAAGCCACATATATTAATAAAAGAATGAGTCACACTTTGTTTAAGGCAAAATTTGCCCCGTTATGTTTTTATCCAAAATATTTTACACAATTACCAATTTCCCGCACAATTAAAAATTATCTCAAATTAATTAAAATTCTACTTATTTTTAATATACTTTATACATCATATTGTCATGGTCATGTGGTACTTTGTATGGTACTAGTCCATAAATATCGGGTATTATCGCTCGGCTCGTATTTTATCCCAAGTTGGCCACTTTCAACGAAGCTCATTTTCATTAATTTGTATATCCATTTATCCTTCATAACACTTATTATTATTAATATTTGTAAAAACATAAATATGTTAACGTCAAAATGATCTCATCCCGAGTTCACGTCGGTTAACCGAAGACGAAACTTTCAACGTACGAAAACGCGAGATGTGACACTCTTTGAGGCCGGGTATGATATGATGATGATGATGCCCACAGAGGCGAATGTTCTATGATGATGATGATGCCCACAGAGGCGGATGTTTAAAAAGATTATATGTATATATGTATCATGTATTTCATGTTAATGTCTCTTAGAAGCACTCAGATGCTACAGGTTTTATCTCCTACATCTCTCTTTACAATATTGTTCTTATTTATGCTTTCCTGCCTTACGTGCTCAGTACTTTATTCGTACTAACGTCCTTTTATTTGTGGATGCTACATCTCGTGCTGCAGGTCCTGATAGACAGGTAGACAAAGCTCCCCCACCATAATAGGCTTTCCAGTTCAGCGTTTATAGGCGAGATCTCTTCTCCGGACTTACTGTGGTCTTGGTATGCATTTTATTTATAGATATTATGGGTATGTTGGGACCTGTTCTGGATATGTTGCATTACTTATGCTCCTTTAGAGGCTCATAGACAGGTGTCGACTCGTGTATAGTTTGGTATGCCTTGTTGGCTAATTTTTGTTGTATTGTCTTTCATGGCAGTGTTGTAGCTCGTACCTTTAATGTAGTTTCTTAGCAATCTTTTCATCCCATGTGATGTATGTTCATGATCCATATCTACCATTTTTATTAATCTCGTTATCCCTTAAAGATAATAAGAAGGTTAGATGAAATGTACGTTGGTGCTCGGCAAGTATGGCCCGGGTGCTAGTCATGATCCTCCAGTTTGGGTCGTGACATCCACTTTTCTTACCCGTCGGTTTGTGGATGAAAGGTTGTACTAATATTCACTTGAGTACCCAAAACATGCTGAAATTTCTTTCAAAAATTAGCTGTGAATTGTGCCCCTCGATCAGACATGATAGAAATCGGAGTGTCATGCACCCTGACTATTTCCTTGAGATACAACTGAGCATACTATTTTGTTATGTCGGTAGATTTAACTAGAAAGATGTGTGCTGATTTCGTGAGCCGAACCACAATCACCCAAATTCAGTCAAACTTGTGCGGAGTGCGCGGTAGTCCCACCACAAAGTCCATGTTAATCATCTCCCACTTCAACATTGGGATTTCTATGTTCTGTGCCAACCCACCAGGCCTTTGATGCTCAGCCTTCACTTTCTGAAAATTTGGACAATTTGCACGAAGTCCGCTACATTCCTCTTTATGGCATTCCACCAATAGATTGCCTTTATATCATGATATATATTTTTAGAACCTGGGTGCATGGAATACCTAGAAGTGTGAGCTTCGGCTATGATTCTTTCTGAAGGACGTCTATATTTGGAATACATGCTAAACCTTGTTACCATAGTGTACCATCATTCACGTCAAGAGAAAAAGCTGTGGTCTTGTGTTTATGAATTCCCTCCTTCAACCGTACCAACAATGGATCGTCGTATTGATTCTCTTTGACCTCCACCACAAGCAATGGTTCTGCCCTATTTTGCACAATCGCTGCGCCTTCACTAGAGTCCGCAAGATGAACTCCCAAGCTAGCCAACTGATTAACCTCCCTAGTCAACGGCCTTTGAAAGGCCTCCAAGTGAGCCAAACTACCCACACATTTTCGGCTAAGAGCATCCTCCACAACTTTGGCTTTTCCCGGGAGATATAGAATATCGATATCGTAGTCTTTGAGTAACTCAAGCCATATTCTCTTCCTCAGATTCAGCTCCTTCTATTTTAAAATATATTGAAAGCTCTTGTGGTCTGTGAATGCATCCACATGGACCCCATAAAAATAATGATGCCATATTTTTAATGCAAAAACCACCGCTGCAAGTTCTAAGTCATGTGGTGGATAGTTCTTTTCATGGTTCATGAATTGCCCAGGAGCATAAGCTATAACCTTTCTATGTTGCATCAATACACACCGAAGCCCGATCCTTGAAGCATTGCAATATACCACAAACCCATATGTACCCTCTAGCAAGGTTAACACCGACGTCGTAGTCAATCTTGATTTCAACTCCTGGAAGCTCCTTCCACAAGCACCGGACCATTGGAACTTAAATTCTTTCTGTGAACCCTCCACAAACTTCCTGTAATACCTTGCTAAGCCCAAGAAACTGTGAATCTCTGTTGGAGTTGTAAGTCTAGGCCAATTCTTCACCACTAAAATCTTTTGAGGATCAACCCTAATTCCTTCTCTAGAGACGACATGGACCAAGAATGTAACAAATTCAAGACAAAATTCACATTTCAAAAACATTGCATACAATTAGTGCTGATGAAGAGTCTCCAGTATTCCCCTGAGATGATTGTCATGGTCCTCTCGACTTCGTGAATATACAAGAATATCGTCAATGAACACTATTACAAAGGATTCAAGAAAAGGCTTGAAGAATCGATTCATAATATCCATGAAAGCTGCCAGGGCTTTTGTTTGCCCAAAAGATATTACCAGAAATTGAAAGTGCATGTATCGGGTCCTGAAGGATGTTTTTGGAATATCCTGCTCCCTGATCATTAATTGGTGATACCCTGAGCGTAAATCAATTTTTGAGAAGTATCTAGCACCCTGTACTTGATCAAAAAAATCATTTATCCTTAGTAGTAATATTTATTTTTGATTGTGACTTTATTGAGCTGCCGGTAGTCAATACACATCCGTAGCGACCCATCTTTATTTCTTACAAAGAGAAACCCCAAGGTGACACACTCGGTCGGAGGAAGTCCTTCTCTAACAAATCCGTCAATCGTTTCTTTTACTCCTTGAATTCTGTTGGTACCATTCTATAAGGTTGAATAGATATAGGCTGCGTGTCTGGCATCACATTAATCCCAATATCAATCTCCCTGTATGGTGTGATCCTTGGGAGCTCATTTGGAAAGACATGTGAAAATTCATTCATAACCGGCACAGATTCAAGTGTAGGTTCCTCAGCATCGGTGTCCGTGACCCGGACCAAATGATAGATACACCCCTTGTTAATCATCTTCGTGGCCTTAAGGTAAGTAATAAACCTACATTTTGGCACCATATTATCCCCTTTCCAATCGACAAGTAGCTCTTTTAGAAATTCGAGCCTCATAGTTCTAGTTCGGCAATTGAGCTTGGCGAAACATGAATAAAGCCAATCCATCCCCATTGTTACAACAAAATCGACCATCCCTAATTCAATGAGATCGGCCAAGGTATCTTGACAACGTACCGTGACAACATAGTTTCTATAAACCTGCGTGGCAATAATAGACTCTCCAACCGGAGTAGATACAAAGAACGGCTCAGGAAGGTATTCTGGTTCTATCCTAAATTCCATAGCAACATAAAGGGTAACATAGGAAAGGTGGAAGCGAGATCTATAAGAGCATATA
Organism: Nicotiana paniculata; assembly: GCA_005239505.1. NCBI lineage: Eukaryota > Viridiplantae > Streptophyta > Magnoliopsida > Solanales > Solanaceae > Nicotiana > Nicotiana paniculata. The sequence continues at coordinate 44,550 of ML325492.1, forward strand.
CGTCATGAGATTGGACAGCCAATATAGATATGACAACATCTGGAGAGGGTGTTGAAGATGTAGCAACTGCAGAACTCTATGCACCACCCCTAAGTGCACCACACCCTGCTGGTGCCCGACTGCCTCGAGCTGGAGAGTGTGTGGAAGACGTAGCAACTGCAGAACTGGATGGCTGTGATGTGTCCCTGCTCGCGCCCTAGCGGTAAGAACGACAATATCTCTGAATATGACCCCTCCATCCGCACCCGTAGAATATGGGTAATTCCATGTAGCAGATCCCCAAGTGCATCTTCCCACACGTGGGACATGCGAGCCTTCCCTATTGTTGGGATCTCCCTACTGACCGACATTGCTGGTGGGGTCCCCAGTTGCCCTAACTGGGCCTGAAATGACTCTACTGCTGCTGATTGGGCCCTGATGGCGGTGCACTGTTTGAAGGCTGAAAAAAGGACTGGGATGGTCCTGATGACCGTCCCCTGAATATTGACCTACCAAAACCAAATGAATCTCCAGGGTTGCCCGCAAATCGGGCCTTACAACTACCCTCTCACTTTATCTTGTTCTTAAACTTATGTGTCTCCGTAGCTTATGAAAACTCCACCATCTTTCCATAGTTCATACCAGAATTTAAGGCGGATGTGGCAGCCTAATTAATGACCAAAGGACTAAGGCCCTGCACAAACCGGCACACTCTGGCCTCCATAGTAGGAATCATGTGAATAGCATATTTGGACAGGTGCGCGAACTCTATATGGTAATCCCACACACTCTTGTTTTCTTGTTTTAAGTTCTCAAACTCAGTGGCGGGCTTCCTTAGTCTGGGCAGGCGAGAAATGATCCATGAAAGCATGAATAGGCCACTTATGTCAAACGTAGGAGGCCAACTCCACTCCCTCTGTCTCAGTAGCACGCATAACTTTGAGAGTCTTGTGCATCTTATTAATGAAATCCCGAGGGTCCACCTCAGGATTAGTACCTGTGAACAATAAAGGATCTAATTGGAGGAACATGTTCACCCTAGAACCAATAGAATCCCCTTGCTGGCTAGTAGAAGCGGGTGCAACATTAGATCTCTGGTCTTGGAAAGCCACTGTCTGATCCAACATCTATAGAGCTCCCCTAAGATCCCCCTCGTAAACACTGGGAACAAAATTTAGGCTGGAGATGGGACCGGAATATTAGTTGAGGGATTGTTACACCCTCAGTAGATGTAGGAACTGGTGTAGTTTATTCAGGTATAGTGGAATCCCACATTGTAGTAGTCGGAGGATATCTTCACCCCTCAAGTACTCACCTGCATCTTCAAGTAAAGAATCAACAGCCACTTCTGGAGCGACATTGGCTCCTTGGCCAGTTCTTGCTTTCTTTTTAGGTGCCATGTACTGATCACGCTCAACTATGTCTTATAGAAAGACTAAACGGGCGCTGCAAATATAATCTGGGGTATTACACCCAAAGTCGATCCCACAGAGAATTGTACGTATCAATTGAGTCTATAAAATACTAAACTAGTGTTTAATCAATTTTCTCAAGACTTTTGAATATCAATTTGTGTTGTTTAACTAATTCTACTAACAAAATAATAAACTAGTAATTGACTAACAATTTAATGTAAACAATGATAATAAAGGTCTAAGGTTATGGTTTCCCCCGTTGGTGAATTCTTTCTCGGATACTTCTTATAGCTTGATTAATCGTCTCTATCAATCATGAACACTCTATCTACCATAAATCTCTCTCAAGTAATTATGATAATTTACTAGACGCACTCTCTCAAGTTACGCTAGCTAGATTTCATTACAGTTCACTTTAGATTGCACCCGAGGTATCGTTATCTCTAATCCAACCTCTAAACCCTCGGTTATGACTTTCATCTATACTCTAGGAGTGGTGTTGTTCACACAATTACCTAAATATGCACTCTCTCTCAAGTAGATACATAATAAAAGGCACAGCTAATTGATGGTCATTCAATTAACTACAATAACAACGTAGTTGAACAAATAGAGA
>ML325493.1:0-82400 GCA_005239505.1 Nicotiana paniculata
TAAACTCGTCAAACTCGGACTTGGGCACCACTGGAGACCCCTGGCGTTTGGGCTCTAACGCCCTCCTAACGCCAGGGGGGCCCAGGCGTTTGGGCTCTAACGCCCCCCTAACGCCAGGGGGGTCCAGGCTTCATGGGGCAAACGCCCGGCTATCGCCCGGGCGTCTCCTTTTGCGTATTTTTGACGTATTTGCATCCCTTTAGCTCCGTTTCCATTTCNGATAAGGAAGGATTTGAGGAGTTGAGACTAACTAGAACTCTTCCACCAAGGAAGAGTAGACTGAGAACCCTAGTTAATCTCTTGTCTGCTAATCCTATATATTGCAGATTATTCTTATCGTACAAGTACGCATAAAATCAGAAGTTAAGAAAGAATTGAGAGCAAAATAGCGAGGCAATTTTGCAAGCAGTTCGTGTGAGATTTGAGTGTGTAAACCTAAAGCTACATGAGCCAGATAGAAGAACTAGCTCCAAGTGTCTGTCTTTTATTCTAGTTCAATTGTAGTAGGTGTTTTCATATTGTACCTTTCATCTTTATCTAGAGGCAATTGTAATAGGTACTCAGAGTTTTCAAGTTAGAGTTAACTTGGAGTTGTCGCAACAGTTAGAGGTTGTATGCTACAACGGGATTAGAGGTAATCCTAGGTTTACAAAAGAGTTTTTGTAAATGTTGTTTGACTCACTGATTTAGTAAAGAGTTTAAGGGAAAATCCTATTGAGAAGTAGGTCGTGATTTTTTCACCCTTTGAGTTAGGTGTTTTTCACGTAAAAATCTTTGTGTTCTTTATTTTCTGTATTTATTATTCCGCAAACAGTAGATGTTGGAACCCATAGTAGAACCTGATCCTTTTATTACTAGTGCACACGAAAATCATACAGCAAACAAATCACTCCTCTTGTGTGGTATCGTATAGAACATCAGGTTTAAAGTTGGGGTTTTCAACCTTCAATTAAACAAGCAATTGAAGGTTTCAGGATGCACGTTAAATTTTTTGCGACTACAAAGGAAGAAATGAGAAAGGCAAATCGAGAAGCTAACTGATAATGATTTGATGGTGACTCATGTTTGAGGTAAGAGATGAATTTCTCACGAATTTGTGTAGTTACTTTAGTTATACTTATGGAGGCCATGATTTCACTATATTTACATATGCATGACCAGATTAATATAAGCCTTAGTAAAGCCACATCAATTTATGGCAAAGGTTAAAAGAAGCAGTCCCTTGTAGTTGAGGTACTACTGTAACTGTCAGTAATCAAAACATAAACCAAGAGTCACACCCATACCTGCTCGCATGAAGAACTCATAAAAGTACTTAAAGTCAGCAGCCAAACTCTTCAAGATGGACTGTGGGTACACTTTGGAGCAGGTTTGTTTTCGTCATTGCTATCTACTTACGGGTGAGTTCTATTATCTTTTTGATTTCTTTAGTGACTTTTCAGTTCTCTCGCAACCACAAAGCATGACAATGGGAGTGGACAAATACTAACAAATGATTTCATGTTTGTTCCTTTGCATCTTCCTCTGATGTTTTCATACCTGCATAATAGTTCTTACGAAAATGATTGTCTATTGGGTCTTTTGCATTTCTCCTGTTTTTTCAAACCCGCACAATAAAATTTTGTTTTCTTGCTATATTCATTTCTACTAAGTTTTGTTTTCTATCTTCTCATTTTTCTACTTTTTATTTTTATTTTTATATAAGCTTCCCAGTGGACTTGGGGGTGTTGTATTAGCGAAAAAGAGTTGAATATACAACACTAGGGTAGAGATAACCCTTCAAAAAGAGGAATCAACGATTAACAAATAGCTCGCTGCCTCAAACAAATTAAACCTTGCTAACTAACATAAAAGTTTGCCTTATCATATTTATTTCTTATGCAAGAATACTCCATTTTGTCCAGCAAAAAAAGGCCTTTAGCAAGGCCCGGAAGCTGCTACCCAGAAGCATATATAGCAGTCTGTTGCTACTGTGTAGCCCTCTTTGCCAAATTATCTGCCAATTGATTCGCCTCACGTAGCAATGGTTGAGTTGGATTTCCATTCTACTCGTAATTGCTTGAATCTTGTTCAGAATATTACTAAGATGGAAGCTCGTGTCTCCCTCTTTTTGAAGGGTCTCTATAATGTATTGGGAGTCCGATTCCAGAATCACTCGGCTATACCCATTTTGAATACACCAATCAAGACCATAAAGAGCTGCCTGTGCCTCTGCTATATTTTGATTTTGAGCAGTCGCCGGGGTAGAGAAAGCCATGATAATGTTGCCATCCGCATTCCTAACCACACCTCGAAGGCCTGCCTTTCCTTCCATTTGTATGAAACTCCCATCAGTATTGAGTTTCACCCAATTGATCTCTGGTTTGGACCAGTGCACAACAATAGTTTTATACCCAAATCGAAGCCGAGTGAGAGTATCACAAAAAGAGATCCAAGGGGGCTTTAGTCCGCAGTTTGGATGTTCTTTGTTGACTGCCATTGCTATGCTCCAAGTTATTTATTGTTCGAGCCTGTACCTGTTAAACAATTTGTGATCTCCATACCTGCAGGCAAAAAATTCTTTCCAAAGAAACCAACAAATAACAATTGGAGAGATATTTAACACTAGTTTATGCACTTCATTGGATACCTTAATGGTCCACCATTGGTTAATGATATATCTAATAGATTAAGGATGGAAGTGTATGCCAAGAGGATTTTCAAAGAGATTCCAGATGTAACTACCACTTTGGCTTTCCACAAAGACATGATTAATAGTACTAGGGCTCGGATTAGTGCAACAGTTACATTTGGAAACTATTTGTCTACCAAATTTAGCAATAATCTCATCAAAATGCAGTTTATTTTGTCAAAGTCTCCACATCAAAAAAGTCATCTTAACAGGAATGGATGAGTTCCACATTTTATCGAAAAAATGAACCTTAGGATTAGAATTTCTTACCAGATTCCACGCGCTATTGTTTGTGAACTTTACATTCTCCGAAAGAGTCCAAATAATTTGATCATCTTTGTTTTGATTGCCAATAGGGATGTTTTGGATTTGATGAACCAGATGATCTGGTAGGAGCTCCTTTAATTTGCTGACATTCCATTGATCTTCATTGATAAAATTCTTTACCAATACCTTACAATGCTTTGGATTTTCAGGGAGATGATTTTCCAAAGGGCCTAAGAGGGACCAATTGTCCCACCAGAAATTACAAGTGCCTGAATTAACCTGCCAAACAATATGCTTTTCTGCTATTTCTCTTATTTTAACAACATGACTCCAAGCACGGGAGTTTCCAGGAGCAATCTTTTTGGAGACACAATGAGATCTATCACAATATTTATTACTAATGAAAGTAGCCCAAATTGATGATGTGGACCTTATCCTCCACCATCTTTTCATTGCTAGCATATTACTAATGTCTTCCATTTTCCTAATACCAATACCTCCCTCTTCCAATGGGCATGCAAGATGATTCCAAGAGCTCCAATGATATTTATTACGATCCTCAGAGGAAACCCACATGAGGTTAGCAAAATGTTTCTCAATTAATTTAAAAACTCCTTTGGGAGGAGACATAGCAGATATAGCATAGACAGGGATAGATTGAAGGACACTCTTAATAAGAATTAACTTTCCCCCATGAGATCGCATATTTCCTTGCCAACCATTAATCCTTTTAACAATTTTGCTAATCATGTTATCAAAATATTCAGCTTTCTTCCTACCCACATACAAAGGACAACCAAGATAAGTAAAAGGAAAATTCTTGTCCATAAAACCTGAGCAATTTCTAATCCTGTTTATCCTAGTTGCAGCAGTATTAGGAGCAGTTAAAAAGTAACTTTTATCCCTATTAACCATCTTCCCTGAGCTATTTTCATAGATATCAATAACTTTCATAACCAATTTGATAGTTTTAGAACTACCACTACAGAAAATAACAATATCATCAGCAAAGGCAAGGTGGCTGATTTTAGGGACATTATGAGACATGGAGAAAGGGATGAAATCAGGATTCCTGTATAAAGAGTTAAGAGATCTAGATAGGACTTTAGCAACAATTATAAACATAGTAGGGGAGACTGGATCCCCTTGCTTTAATCCTTGAGAGGAGGAGAAAAAACCATGCCTCTTACCATTAATGATAACTGAGTACCATACATTAGAAATGAGATTGTGTACTAAATCAACCCACTTTTCGGAGAAACCAAACTTTCTAAGGACTGCGTATAAGAAATTCCAATCCATTCTATCATACGCTTTGTCCATATCTAGTTTAATAATAACATTACCCCCACAATTATAATGAGAAATATTGTGAACAATCTCTTGAGCTAATAAGACATTTTCTGAAATGAGTATGTCTTTAACAAAACCACTATGATTTGAAGAAACTAATTTATGCAGCATATTATTAACTCTAAGAGAAGTAATTTTGGAGATAATTTTGTTCGTAATGTTAGATAGGCTAATTGGTCTAAAATCTGAGAAAGTAGAAGGGTTATCAACTTTAGGGATTAAAGCTAAGCAAGTATGAGAATAAAACCTAGTTAAAACTTTTCCATTGTAAAAATCCATCACAAAATCACTGACCTTCTTTTATACAATGCTCCAGCAACTCTGGAAAAATCTACCATTGAAACCATCTGGACCTGCTGTGCTTTGCGGACTAAGGCTAAAAACTGCCTCATTGATTTCGGCTTCATCTGGAACCTTGGTAAGCATCTCATTTTCCTCACCTGAAATACAAGGGGGAATACAATCTAGGATGGAGTTGTTAATATTAGGAGGGGGTTGGTTAAAGAAGTTTTGGAAGTGTCTAACTACTTTATTAGCAATCTTATATTCTCCCTTAACCCACCTCCCTCAACTATTTTTGATACGGTTAACCTGTTGCCTTCTTCTTTTATCTCTAAGAATTGAATGAAAGTAATTAGTATTCCTATCACCATCTTCAAACCACTTAATTTGAGACTTTTGTTTGAGCATAGAATCTTGAAGGCTAAGATATCTAACATATTGAGCATGAGCCCTATTGATATCTTCTCTACTCTCGTCTGAATTGAACTCAATGTCTATTTCTTCTAACTCCTGAATTTTATGTTCCCATTTGGACACAACATCATTAATGTCACCTATTTCTATTCTATACTAGTGGGATAACCTTCTACTGAGAGTTTTTAATTTAGTATGAAGAACCCACATAGAGTTCCCATAAACCTCTACACTCCATGCTTCCTTAACCACTTCGAAAAAACCCTCAATGTTAGCCCAACAATTAAGGAATCTAAAATAAGAAATATGTTGATTAATGGAAACTAAGTTTTTCTTGAGAAGGGGTCTGTGGTCAGAACCAGTTCTGTCCAGGTGCCTAACAGACGAACTTTGAAATAATTGATCCCATAGATCATTAACAAAAATCCTGTCTAGCCCTTTTCAAATTCTCTTACCAGGTCTTCTAATATTACACCAAGTATAATTAGAACCATTATACCCTATGTCAATAAGGCCACAAGAGTTGATACAGTTTTGAAAATCCAAACTTCTATACATTCTATGTGGATTACCACCTATTTTTTCATTAGGATCCAAGATTATATTAAAGTCCCCTCCCACACACCACGGGGCATCTATTAACATGCTTTCATGCTCCATAGTTTTCCAGAAGTCTTTTCTATCTAAGGAATTACATTTAGCATAAACGACAGAAATATAAATACCTTTCTGATTGAAAGCATTATGAAAATGGATAGTAATATGTTGATCACTACTGTTAGTGACATAAGTATTGCTGTTGGTATTCCAGAAATACCGAATTTGACCATTGGTATTGCTGCACCAGTGATGGAACCCCAAGAACTTTCTATATCCTTCTAACTTGTCGCTAGAGATAAAAGGTTCAAAGATAGCCACATATTGAGTATTGTTAATGTTAATGAGTTTCTTAAGCCTGTGAATGACCTTTTTGGATCTAAATCCCCTAATGTTCCAAAAAATGACACTAATCATTATGATTGATTGAGGGGTTGTTTTCTTTTTGGTTCCTTTTTATGGAATTATTGGTTCTACCCCTCTTCTTCTTAACATTTTTCCTAGTTTCACTTCTTCCTCTTTTTTCTTTCTATTGATGATTTTCAGTACATGTGATAGAATTCTGTTTTTCAGTACCCGAGATGGAGTTATGATCTTCTTTTTCGTCTACTTGATTGTTGATCAATTGATCATTCCCTTTACTGCTGCCCGTACTTATTTCTTCTTGGCTAGTAATTCTGTTTTCCTCCTTCTTTTCATATAGGTCCACAAAGAGTTGGATTCCTGGCTGATTTTTTACCTCTGTTGGAACGGAAGAAGAACTCATTTCCTCTTTTTGCTCATTCCCTGTTGTGCCCTCACCTTGGGAGATCTGCTCTCCATTCCCCTTTGTAGTCTTCTCTTCATCCTCTTGCCTTTGCCCTTTGTCATACGAAATTGCATTGGAACTATACTGATTTTCTTCATTTTGCACAAAATTTTCTTCACTTTGAAGTTCTATATTATTCTGACCCAGTAGATTATCCCTTATCTCCGCAATGGAATGGTCATTTTGTATGTTCGGAGATGGAAATATAGTCTTCAGGTTTGTACTGTTAAAAGCAGGTTTGAACTTGACTGCTGTTCATCCTCTTGCCTTTGCCCTTTGTCATACAAAATTGCATTGGAACTATACTGATTTTCTTCATTTTGCACAACATTTTCTTCACTTTGAACTTCTATATTATTCTGACCCAGTAGATTATCCCTTATCTCCGCAATGGAATGGTCAGGTTTTTATGCTCGTTTTTCTACTTAGTCACCATCTTTTTATCTTTCAACTTTATTTTTTATCTGCTTTTGATTTTCTATAGGGATTACTCTTGTGACTTTTCAGTCACTTAAACACTGAGAAGCAGGGAAATGAACAAATACTCAGAAGATGGTTTTCTATGTTCCCATTTCCATGCAAGCTTTTATGAATTTCACTATGTCTGTATTTGTGGTTGACTTCCTTTATAATCAAAATGTATGCAGGAAATTAATGTAGTTAAAATATGTTTGAAAAAATTGTTGTTTAGCATTTGGACTACTGATTGTAATGTGTTAGTTAGTTAGTTAATTTTGGGCGAATGGTACATGTCGTGTTAATTCCGGAAATAGATCTGGGATGCTACTGATGCCCATAAATATCCTTTAAGAAAACTATGCTTACTTTATCCTTTATCAGGAAAAATAAATGCTACTTAATTTGTCAGGAAAAGTTTTGTCCTTTCACAATTTTTAGATCTTAGGAAGAAGGATAGGAGTTACTTTAATTATACGAGCTTCTATAATATTGAAAATTATAATGACACTGGTTGTTGTTTCAACCTAAATTTGCGGCTTCTTTCATCAGACATAGGTGTAGAAGCAGTGGAAAGCATTCTCTAGATTGAGTATTTCATGGTTCAACTTGTATCAACCTTTGAAATTATTTAATTTTCTAATCTGCTTTGGAGTTATTTAGTTTTTTGTAATCCGTTGAATAATGGAAACAAGTACAATGGCATTAAAGAGAGCATGCTTGAGCTTAATCTCTTTGCCACCAGGTTCATCAGAAGGAAATGGAGGCAGCTTTTAATTGAGATAAACAAATAGTTGGGCATACATCGGGCAAAATGTTGGTTCTACTACAGACTTATCGAATATCAAGGTAACTATGAAATTATCATTTTAGTGTTAAACTTTTTTTTTTTTTTTTTTTTTTTTTTTTTTTTTTTTTTTTTTTTTTTTTTTTTTGTAATATTTGAACTATAAGGTTCCTAATATTCTTTGTTGATCTTCTGTCTTGGTCATTATGTCCCGCCTTTTCTATTTTCCTTATATTAATATTAATTGGTGTTTTATACATTCATTGTTGCCTTGTCGTATGTTTCTTATGACATTGATAGTCTCCGAAAATTTCTTTTTTTACACATTATGTAGTCCACTGATTTAGGTATAAAGAAAAAGGGCAACCCGGTGTATTTCAGTATAAAGAAGCAGCACATAATCCTTCTAGAACACTACCAGAAAATGCAAAGTATGTTTACTGCCAATTTTAAGTCATCCATTCTATGCTTCTAGCCAGTTCTTTTCTGATCTGAAAAGATATACTTGCATAACATTGGAGTTTTGAAATGAACTATTGATCTATTGAAAGAATATCTTATCATCATATTTATACATCGGATAAAAACATTTTCACTATTTCAATGAAGCATGGTCACACTGACAATGTATAACACTATTTACTATTAACCTATATTTCCTAAACTTAGATTGATATTTCTATTGCTCTTCTATAAACTGAGTTACTGGAGTATTTTTTTTTTTCTACTAGGAACTATAAGTTTAATATTCATGAAGTTCCCTACTCTCTGACTTTTGATCATGGTAGTATACTATAATGAATTATGCATAGTGATTATAACTTTTTTTTCATTTTCATCACACGTGCTTGTACTTTCATCATCTGATTAAGAAATAAAAAATTTCCATCCAAGTGCACTTTTGACTATGTATTGTGCTAAAGTTTTTTAATCTGGAAGATGAAATTAAATGGATTTTATCTTTATCTTAAGTTAATGTTCCTACTTTTTCAGATAAAACCATCAACATTTACTTGGAAAGACATCACTAATTGCTTTTCTCTTGAAGTAGTAAATAGTTTGGGACATTGATATGGTCTGTTTCCTGTCTGCAGTGGTGGATGCATGTTATAGGTTATGGGTGCTTAAGCACCCATTATTTTTGGAGCCACATCCTGTTATTTATAAAGAAAAAAATAGTGTTGATCCAAGTCACTGCATGGTTTTGAAGATTGACAAATGATTATCCAGTTGAACCAGGTCCATCAGGGCAAACATACTCGAACGAACCAATTGACACAAGAACCGTACATGCACAGGAGATAAACATGATCTGTGAATTATCCATAAACTAAGAGGTTGTCTCCTAATGCGAAAAGGTTGCAAACTGATAAGAGGTTAGAGTTCGAGTTCAGAAAGGACAAAAACAAAGGAAGGAAGTTGAGATAAGCACAAACTCTTCCACCAAGGAAGAGTTGCATTACAACTAAACAAGAATATCTCTACTTCTGGCGCTATATAATGTTGAAGTATTCTTACTGAAGAATGCATCGCACAAAGACAGATTTGAAGCAAGAACTGAAAGCAAAATTACCAGAGAAATTTTGCAAGCAGAATCCTTGTGCAACACAAAGGCTACTGACCAGCTAGAAGAACCAGTTCCATCTATTTGTCTTTCGAGTCTAGTTGGTTGTAGTAGGTGATTTAATATTTTATGTTTCAGCTTTCCTAGAAGCAATTGTAAAAGGTACACACTGTTCAAGTTAGAGTTAACTTGAAACTTGTCGCAATTAGCTAGAGGCTAGTTTGCTACAAATGGATTAGACTTAGTTCTAGTTTTGCAAAAGAGTTTATTTTGTAAATGTTGTTTGACTCAAAGTTGTAGTGAAGAGTTTGGGAAAATCCTACTGAGGAGTAGGTCGTGGTTTTTTCACCTTTTGAGCCAGGTGTTTTCCACGTAAAAATCACTGTATTTTTACTTTACTGCATTTATTATTCCGCACCAGTAGAAGTTGGAACACCAAGAAGAACCAGGTTCTTCTATTGAGACAACACTCGAAAATTGGACACCACACAAATCACCCCCCTCTTGTGTGGTATTGACGTATAAAACATCAATTGGTATCAGAGCAGGTTATCCTTGAAAAGGCTAACACCTTGGAAAATATCAAAATGAGTGTACCACCTGGAAACTGGGAGGGTCAATCAACTACAAGGCCACCACTCTTCATTGGACAGTATTACTCTTGACGGAAGAACATGATGAAGGACCACCTGATTGGAGAAGACTATGAACTCTGGGACATAGTCACTGATGGTCCTCTAGCTACCATGAATAAGAATGCCGAAGGTGTAGATGTACCAAAGACTAGAGCTGACTGCATTGTTGAGGATCTAAAGAAATGGGAGAAGATTGCAAAGGCCAAGAAGTGGCTAGTGTGTGGACTAGGTCCAGACGAGTATAGCAGAATCAAAAGCTGCACCACTGCCAAAGAAATCTGGGATACCTTGCAAGTAGCCCATGAAGGAACACCTCAGGTAAACTAATCAAGAGGTACTCTACTATACTCACAGTATGAAAAATTCACTATGAAAGAAGGAGAGACAATCCAAGAGATATATACAAGGTTCACAACTTTGACAAATGAACTTAAGTCTCTTGGTAGAGTCGTTCTTGAGGAGGACAGGGTAGAGAAGATCCTGACAAGGGTCTTACCAATCTCCTGGGAAAGAAAAATTACTGCTATCTAGGAATCCAAAAATATGGCAACCCTCAGATTGGATGAACTAATTGTAAACCTTACTGCCTATGAACTTAGAAGGCAGACAATGAATATGCATAGCACAAAGAAGGAGAGGAGTCTAGCACTTAGAATCACTGAGGGAGCAGATCTTGAGGAAGATGAGCTGGCCATGATTACCAAAGAATTCAGAAACTTTCTCATAAGGAAGAAGGGCATCTCTAGAGGAGGAAATTACAACAAAGCAAAAACTCCAGAAAGGCCAACCAACAGGGGATGATACAAGTGTGGAAAGACATACCACCTTATCAAGAACTGTCCTCAGTGGGAAGTGAAATGGAAAAAGGATAGATATGAAAGAAGTAACAGGAAGAAGGAACTGGATCAACCCAAGAAAACCACAACAAAAGCTATGGTTGCTGCTTGGGGGGAAAGTTCAGATGAAGAATCAGAAGATGGTGAGAATGAAGATCAGGCGCTCATGGCAATTGGAGATTCCGATGAGGAATCACATGAAGAACCAGAGGTAAGTATCTCCCATATTAAAAATAAAATAAAGTTCCTATCTAAGAAAAAGCTCTCTGAGTTGCTACTAGATTTCATGGATGATTCCGAAGAAACAACAAAGAGAAGGAACAACTCTCTAAAGAATGTGAAATGCTAAAAGCAAAATGCATGAACCTGAAAATCAGAGTAAGTGAATCTGAAAAGAAAAACACTATCTTGTTGAACGAGGTTCATCCACTTGAAATTGAGATTCTAGAACTAAAATATGAAAACTTAAAGCTAAAGCTAGGATCAAGTAAAAAGGTTGTTGATCATTATCATATCATGTTAGAAGAAAATGTGAGAAAACTAAAAGATAAGATGTATGCCAAGGATGAACAGATAAGAACTCTTAAAGAAGAACTTGGCAAAGTCAAACAAGAATTAGATCGAACTTGTAAATGGAATAAATCACCTAATGCCTTGACATGGCTTCAAGAGAATCATAGTAGCAACTGGAGAGGGCTTGGCTTTGGGAGTCAATTTCCCAAGTGGGATCCCAAAAGCAAGTATCTCACTCTCCCTGAGAATAAAATCTGCACCCATTGTGGTAAGACTGGCCACTACAAAACTGAGTGTACTGCAAAAGAGCAGGCCAATCGAAGAAATGAGAGTTGTTAAAAAGAAAAACTGGCCACCAAATTGGGCCAGAAAAAGCTTGATTCATCCATTCTCTCATAGAAAGGGACCCAAAATAGTTTGGGTTCTTAAAACTAACCCCTGATTTCTTTTTGTAGGTTCAAGTGAGAGGAATCAGCCAAATTTGGTATTTGGATAGTGGTTTCTCAAAGCATATGACAGGGAACAAAGAACAGTTCCTTTCACGTGAAAGCGTCAAAGGAGGAAATGTCTCCTTTGGAAATGGAAAGAAGGTGAAATTATAGGTACGGATGACACACGTTCCATTGAACATGTGTACCTGATAGATGGCTTGAAATATAGCCTGGTCAGTGTGTCACAACTGTGTGACAGAGGTAACCTGGTTGCCTTTACTTTCACAAAATGTTTTGTGATTAACCTTCTTACTGATAAGATTGTTTTGTAGGGAAAAAGAATGAATAACATCTATGTCATAGACTTTTCAACATTGTCTGAAAATTAACTCACTTGCCTAAGTGTGTTGGATAGTGATCCACTCATGTGGCACAAAAGACTTGGTCACGCAAGTCTAAATCAACTAAACAAACTAGTCTCTAAAGACTTAGTGGTAGGGCTTCCTAACATTAAGTTCAAGGAAGACAAAGTTTGTGAGGCATGTGCAAGGGGGAAGCAGGTAAGATCTTATTTCAAAAGTAAGAAAATGGTCAGTACCACCAGGACGTTGGAACTAGTTCATATGGACCTATGTGGTCCTATGAGAACTCTGAGCAGATGTGGTAAGAAATATGTAATAGTGCTAGTTGATGACTATTCAAGGTTAACTTGGACTTTATTTATGACATCTAAGGATGAAGCATTTGATATGTTCACCTAATTTGTTAAGAAAACTCAAAATCAGTTAGGAAATCAACTAGCATCAATAAGATCTGATCATGGTACTGAATTTGAGAATGCAAAGTTTGCTGAGTTCTGTGATGAACATGGTATCAAGCACAACTTTTCTGCCCCTAGAACCCCACATCAAAATGGGATTGTTGAAAGAAAGAATATAACTCTTGAAGACATGGCAAGAACCATGCTTCTTTCTAGAAAACTACCCTATAGCTTCTGGGCATAAGCAATAAACACTGCATGCTACATAATAAATAGATGCATGACCAGGCCTCTAGTAGAGAAAACTCCTTATGAATTACTTAAAGGGAGAAATCCCAACATATCCCACCTTAGGGATTTCGGATTCAAGTGCTTTGTGCACAATAATGGAAAATATTCCCTAGGAAAATTTGATCCAAGAAGTGATGAGGGAGTATTCTTGGGATATTCATCACATAGCAAAGCTTATAAAGTATATAATAAAAGAACTATATGTGTAGAAGAGAGTGTACATGTTGTCTTTGATGAAACTAACACTCTTGCTGAGAGACATGAACCAGAAGATGAGGAGCTTGGACTGGTGAGAAGCAGGGAAAACATTGAAGCAAATATGGAAGATGGAACAGATGATGGACCAGGTCCAACTACCCCAAGCAACATGACAGGGGGAACTCAACATGTGAACCTTGGCCCTGATCCTGTTCCACAACAACAAGACACCATGGAACTATCTAGAAGTGAACAACTGGTTCTCAAACCACACAGATAACATAGTTCTCACCCTCTTGAGAACATCATAACATATCTGACATCTGGAATCAAAATAAGATCCTCTTTGAAAAGTCTGTGTACGTTTGATGCCTTTCTATCCTTGATTGAACCAAAGAACATTGGTGAAGCCCTACAGGATGCTGACTGGGTAAATGCCATGCAAGAACAGCTGAATCGATTTGAAAGAAGTCAAGTATGGCACTTGGTACCCAGACCACTAGACAGATAAGTGATTGGCACAAAGTGGGTCTTCAGGGACAAGCTCGATAAGGATGGAACTGTTACAAGAAACAAGGCTAGACTGGTTATTCAAGGATACAGTCAAGAAGAGGGAATTGACTATGATGAGACCTTTGCCCCTAGGGCAAGACTGGCGGCAATCAGACTTCTTATAGCATTTGCTGCACACATGGAATTCACTCTCCATCAGATGGATGTTAAGAGTGACTTCCTCAATGGCTATCTGAAGGAAGATGTATTCGTCAAACAACCTCCAAGTTTTGAAATTAAGGAGTCACCTGACCATGTATACAAACTTGACAAGGCTCTTTATGGTCTCAAACAAGCACCAAGAGCATGGTATGAGCGTCTATCAAAATTCCTGCTAGAACGTGGATACAAACGAGGTAAAATTGACAGCACCTTGTTCTTAAAGGAAAAGGGTAAAGAACTCTTGGTTGTGCAAATATATCTGGATGATATCATATTTGGAGCGACTTCTAAAAATTGAGTAAAGAATTTTCTATACTTATGGGGAGTGAGTTTGAGATGAGTATGATGGGTGAGCTAAACTTCTTCTTAGGCTTGCAAATCAAGGAAAACTCAAATGGAACAATGATTCATCAACAAAAGTATATGAAAGAATTGCTCAAGAAATTTAAAATGGAAGACTCAAAGGAAATAGACACCCCCATAGCCACAACTACAAAATTAGATGTGGATGAACCTGGTTCATCCTTTGATCAAAAGCTATACAAAGGGATGATTGAATCTCTATTATATCTCACTGCCATCAAACCTGATATTGTTTTCAGTGTAGGACTGTGTGCTAGGTTTCAGGCAAATCCAAAGAGTCCCACCTAACTGTAGTGAAGAGAGTTTTGAGATATCTGAAAGGCACCACTGATTTGTGCCTTTGGAATCCTAAAGGTAGTAATTTCAACCTTATAGGATATGATGATGCTGATTATGCAGGTTTCCTGGTTGACAAGAAAAGTACTTCAGGCATGGCTCACTTTTTGGGCTCCTGCCTTGTGTCTTGGGCCACCAAGAAACAAAATTTAGTAGCCTTGTCTATTGCTGAGGCTGAATATGTGGCTGCAGCCTCATGATGTGCTCAAATGCTATGGATCAAGAAACAACTCATAGACTTTGGTATAGAGGTTGGATGCATTCCTATTTTCTGTGACAACACTAGTGCAATCAGTATGACGAAGAACCCGGTTCATCATAAAAGAACTAAGAACATAGATGTTAGAAACCATTTCCTAAGGGATAACTATGAAAAAGGAATGTTCTCAATCGAATTTTATGCTACTGACCAACAAATTATAGATATCTTTACTAAAGCACTAAGTAAGGAGCATTTTGAGAGAAACCGACTTGAATTAGGGATGATTAAGTCACCCAATTGAAAAATAAAAAATAAAAATTTGGCTAGAAACAATAACATAGATAATCAACCAGACTAATAATTGCTCAGTATCATGACTTTACTATCATACTCTCGTGCCATGTATTAATATGATTCACTGGTTTCTAATGATGTTTTCTATCTTTGTAAACTGAGGCAAATTAAAGACTTTAACACGATGAACCTGGTTCATCCCTGCTGGTTCATCTGACTGACAAGGTACGTGCTCATCTCCATACAATTATTGAATTAATTACAGTCACACATGAGCAGGACTCTATCTATATTTGGTTCATTTCAAATTCTTTGTACTTATCCCAAAATGAACCCGTTCCAAAAAGTCCCATCGCTACTTAAGTAGCCTAGATTTAGGGGAGTCTTAACCGTCTAATCAATGACAGTCCTACATCGATTAGACTCCCACTTGATTAAATATTCTGCCCGTTGTATAATTCATAGCCACATCTTATAAAAGGGCCATAATTACTTCCCATCTTCTTAACATCATAAGTCGAACAAAGTTCTTTATTCTTTTCAAACCAAAACTGATCGTCTCTTCTGTTCCAAAATTATTCATAACAATTTCTTCACCACCCCCTGCTTCATCTTCCTCCACAAACCCTGATCATGGGAAAGAAACTTCCAGTTCTAATTCTCCTTCAGTTTACAGTTCACATTCACCAAACAGGTCTTCATCCCCCAAAACCCTCCAGTTCTTGAATCCACTTCTGAACCCACACATAACCCTACTCCAGCCCTCAGGGCACGAAGAGTAAAATTTTTGGCCAGAAAATCAGTTGCTTCTGGCTCTCGTGCAAGATTCTTGGAGGAAATTCTTAAAGCCAGCGAGGTTCATGAGTCTGAATCTTCAAGTGAATCCTTCAAATCCTCTAATAAGGATGAAGCACCAGGTTCATCCAGTTCTGAGCAAGGTAATCTTGAAGTTGAATCTGAAACTGCTACTACTGAAAACAGGTTTGTGTTGGTTGGGTCAGTTGTTGATGTAGAAGTGTCGGATAGGCAAAGAAAACTAGGGAAAAATAAAATTCTTGAGAGAGAGGGAGAAGGGGGTTCTGTAAGGGGATCTGGGGAGGACGGTGCCACGTTGGCTATTTATGGCCCCGCTCATGTGATTAATGAAAAGGGAGTCACATATTTAGGGGGAAGTGATGTTGGGGAAGCAACAGCAGGTTTAGAGAGCCTATGAAAATCAACAGATGAACCTAGATCATCTATCAAGGAGACATTGGCTAAGATGCTGAGGAAGCTGCGGGAGTCCTACAATCCCAAGAGGAAAAGAACTTCAAAATAAAAGAAAGTTACTACCCCAATTCCACCAAAGAAAAGAGAAGTTTCTATATCTGATGATGCTCCTGCCCTAAAGGTTTGTGCTACAAGAAGTGTTGTTCGACAAGGAGAAGAGGAGTTAGAAAGGGCTCTGAAAGAGAGCAAGAAAAAGAAAGCTGCCAAGGGAAAGGCAAGGTAGGAGAGCCTACTGAGGCTGTTTTTGTTGATGATGTTACGATGGACATGGTCCATCATGAGGAGCAGCCGGCTCCAGTTTTGGCTGAGACACCCAAGAACAAGAGGGCTAAGGCTTCTTCAAAGAAGTCAACTTATATGTCTGCCACACCCTCAAGCACTGCTAAAAGGACCAGGTCCAAGGCCAAGAAAGTGAAGGTTGTTGAAGAAGAAGAAGAAGAAAGAGAATGGAGTGGAGAAGAAGAGGAAATCTCTGGTGAGCAATCTGACAAACTCACCATGTTTGGCAAGCGTACTATTCTTAAAGTAAAGATGGTGAGAGATCTGGAAGAATCCTGAATGATCTTTTTGATGAATGCGCTGGATGTGTAGGGATGGAAGGACATGGTCCTTCACCTGGAAGGAAGGCTGGCAAGAAACGAACCGGTGGATTTTATGGACAATGCAAGTGTGAAGGATGGCAGGGTAATCTCCACAGTCAAAGGGGATTTATATCACATATGATGCAAATGAGTTGGGAGAGATTCTGAATATCCCTGCTGAGGGCTATGATGATTACACTAGGAAAAGATGACCCAGTCTCGATCGGATGGCCTCACCTCTCAACATCACCAGATTATTTTGTGAAAATGAGGAGGAACCTGATCCTAGGACAGTCTTAAAAAGTGAAATGAAGCCCCAAAACAAGCTATTATTCGAATTTGTGATCAAGTTTCTGCTACCAAGACAAGAGCGTAGGCACATCGCTAGTTACATGGACTTAACGCTTATGGAGTGTCTGTACAGGGGAAAGCAGATTAACTGGCCAACTTTCATCATTCAACTCTTGGACAGAGTTGTAAATGGAACCAAGGCACACGCTATTCCTTATGGCTTTATTCTGACAGCTGTGCTTGCCCACTTCGAGGTTCCTGTGAAGAAAGCTGAGATGGTTAATGCTAAGGATTATTTTGGGAAGAACACTTTGCTAACATGTGATTATATTGTCAATGTTCCTGATAATGAACCTGGTTCATCTAGGAAGTAGCCAGTCAATAGCAAAGTCAGTTCATTGGTGCAGGACGGAGAGATAAAGGATGCGGAGATCCTTCGATTGAAATCTCGCCATCATGAGGTTGAAGCTGAGCGGGATGCTCTCAGATATGAACTAGCCAAGGAGAAGGAGAAAAATGAAGGTGTTCTTCAACAAATGCTTTCTCTCCTTCAATCCAAGACCCCAATCTCATCTACCCCTTCCCAACGTTAGGAATTCCAGAGCCATAAAAAACCCGCTTCATTGCCCAGTTCGGGATTTGTTCTGATCCTGTTTTTTGGTTGTCTTTGCTCATGGTAGTGACTGTTTTAGTTTTTTTGTATGGTGCTTGAATTGCGTTCTAATCAATGAAGTCTGATGTTTTTGTTATTGTCTTGTCTCAGTTTCCTAGATAGCTTACATTTATTGGTTTCTTTTGATGATTAATCATGTTTTGCACCTGCAGTTGCCTCAACGGCCATGAGTAATTGTTAACAACTCTAGTAAGTTTATTATTTTGCAAATTTTTGATGATGCCAAAAGGGGGAAGATATATGTTCTTTTTCAATATTTCAAAAAGTTGTGATATTTATAACCTAATGAACCTGGTCTCTCCATGATAAATGCTTAAAACCATACAAAGTGTTTGAAGTGTATACAGTGTTGAGCACATAGTTTGTCATCATCAAAAAGGGGGAATTTCGTGACCTAAGTCACTGCATGATTTTGAAGATTGACAAATGCCTACCCAGTTGAACCAGGTCCATTAGGAAAAACATACTCGAACGAACCAATTGGCACAAGAACCGTACATGCACAGGAGATAAACATGATCTGTGAATTATCCATGACCTAGGAGGTTGTCTCCTAATGCGAAAATGTTGCAAATTGATAAGAGGTTAGAGTTCGAGTTCAGCAAGGACAGAAACAAAGGAAGGAAGTTGAGATAAATACAAACTCTTCCACCAAGGAAGAGTTGCATTAGAACTAAACAAGAACATCTCAACTTCTGGCGCTATATAATGTTGAAGTATTCCTACTGAAGAATGCATCGCACAAAAACAGAATTGAAACAAGAACTGAAAGCAAAATTATCAGAGAAATTTTGCAAGCAGAATCCTTGTGCAACACAAAGGCTACTGACCAGCTAGAAGAACCAGTTACATCTGTTTGTCTTTCGAGTCTAGTTGGTTGTAGTAGGTGATTTAATATTGTATGTTTCAGCTTTACTAGAAGCAATTGTAATAGGTACACACTGTTCAAGTTAGAGTTAACTTGAAACTTGTCGCAATTAGCTAGAGGCTAGTTTCTACAAATGGATTAGAGTTAGTTCTAGTTTTGCAAAAAAGTTTATTTTGTAAATGTTGTTTGACTCAAAGTTGTAGTGAAGAGTTTGGAAAAATCCTACTGAGGAGTAGGTCGTGGTTTTTTCACCTTTTGAGCCAGGTGTTTTCCACGTAAAATTTTTTGTGTTTTTACTTTACTGCATTTATTATTCCGAGAAGTTGGAACAGCAAGAAGAACTAGGTTCTTTTATTAAGACAGCACTCAAAAGTTGAACACCACACAAAGCACCCCCCTCCCCCCTCTTGTGTGGTATTGACGTATAAAACATAATTTAGTAACTTATACAAATATATTACTTGAGCATCCAATCCCAGTAGTAATTTTCAAAGAAAAAATAATTGAGCACTCATAATTTAAAAATTCTGGATCAGCCACTGCCTATCGCAAGAAAATTAAATAGAGAATTATCATTTTGGGGAGAGTTAAGTAACATATTTCTAATTGCGAGTTTCTCCAACATGCTAAGGCTTTGTGTTAATTCCTTTTAGTACAAGGCGGTAAAAATTAACTTATATGTATTCTCCGAGATAAAGAAATTTTTCTTTTTTCAAGAACAGTTCCATTTTTTTCTTCTTAATTCGGTGGGAACAATAGGTTTTTTTTTGGCTGTCCCATTAGCTTTACACATATGTGTTTGTTGCTTTAATTCATCAGACAGAATTACAACAACGAAGTAATTGTCTATTTATTTTATAAACTTTTTGAATTACTTGTCCTATTAGTTATCAATTTTTTGTTACATTCTGCACTGACCTCTGTTTTATTCCTTATTCAGTTTAATAAAGAATCTTCTACCAGGAGAGAGTTTTTGTTATACGTACTGCTAAGAAATATGTATTGTTTGAAGTTAGTCTCATGGAGCTCGACATGCTTGACTTGTTCTGATTGGTTGCATTGTTTTGTAGGCCAGAAAACTTCTTAATAAGGCGTCGGTGCAAATGTGATTGTAGCGAGCTCGCAGTGCTGGTGTGACTCCACTTTGTGTGTTGCTTAGAATAATGAGTTATGGATGAATTGGTCAAGATAAGTGTCCATATTGATGCACAAACTAAAGGTTCTGGGCACAAATACATGTCACAATCCAAAACTCCCTCGGTAAAAGATCGTGACGATACCTAGTTTCTACGACTAGGTAAACCTACTAAATTGTGAAAATAACAAATATGGAAGTAAAACTTAACAACTAACTGCAACAGATAACCAAATAACTGGTACTAATGTCGCTCGGCATGTACAACAACCAACATTCTAGTAATACACATTATTTCCAAAACCCGGAACATCATAATTCAAAATCTACAGAAGGAAACAAGTATCTCTATATACCTGAGACTAATAAAAGAGGTACAAAAGCTAATTGACATAGGAGAGAATAGAGCGGGACTCCGAAATTTGCAACGGCAAATATACGTTGAGGTCTCCAAACTGTAATAGCTCACTGATGACGTTGCTGATAATAAGCACCTGGATCTGCACACAAAACCTGTGCAGAAGAGTAGCATGAGTACACCACAACGGTACCCAGTAAGTGTCAAGTCTAACCTCGATCGAGTAGTGATGAGGACAAGTCAGGGCCCATTGGTATATAATAAATAAAGCAGGATAATGTAGCAGGATAATGTAGAATTTAACAAAAAAGGAAAACATAACAAAATTGCAGTACAACACACATGGGTAAGCAGCAGGGGATCTCCCGAGATACCATCTCGTAGTCCCAAAGTAAATATGCAAAGAGATCTCCCGATGTACCGCCTTGTAGTCTCAAAAGTAAATGTGCAGGGAGAACTCCCGAGGTACCGCCTCGTAGTCTCAAAAGTAAATATGCAGGGAGAGCTCCCGAGGTGCCGCCTCGTAGTCTCAAAAGTAAATGTGCAGGGAGAACTCCCGAGGTACCGCCTCGTAGTCTCAAAAGTAAATATGCAGGGAGAGCTCCCGAGGTGCCGCCTCGTAGTCTCAAAAGTAAATGTGCAGGGAGAACTCCTGAGGTACCGCCTCGTAGTCTCAAAAGTAAATATGCAGGGATAACTCCCGATGTACCGCCTCATAGTCTCAAAAGTAAATGTGCAGGGAGAACTCCTGAGGTACCGCCTCGTAGTCTCAAAAGTAAATATGCAGGGATAACTCCCGATGTACCGCCTCATAGTCTCAAAAGTAAATGTGCAGGGAGAACTCCCGAGGTACCGCCTCGTAGTCTCAAAAGTAAATGTGCAGGGAGAACTCCCGAGGTACCTCCTCGTAGTCTCAAAAGTAAATATGCAGGGACAACTCCCTAGGTACCGCCTCATAGTCTCAAAAGTAAATATATAGGGAGAAATCCCGAGGTACCACCTCGTAGTCTCAAAAGTAAATGTGCAGGGAGAACTTCCGAGGTACCGCCTCATAGTCTCAAAAGTAAACACACAACTCAAACGATAAATACAACAGTTAACCACAAGAATTCTACAGTTAAGACTGATAAAGATCAAGAAAAGCAGGAAATCAACTAGGCATGCTGCATAGAGTTCAAATAAGCAGTTAAAGCACGTAGAGATGTGATATTTGACTAAAAAGATAACTACACGTGCTGGTATAACTCAATTAAGATGAAAATAGGTTGCTACTCAGTAAAAAATAGGTTTTACAACAAATAGCCCGTGTACGCACTCGTCACCTCACGTACATGACTCTCACATATAGCAACAGTACCAAATCCTAAGGGGATTTTCCGCTGACAAGGTTAGGCAAGCCACTTACCTCGAACCAAGCTCAAATCAATGTGTTGCCTTTTCCTCGATTATTCGACTCCTAATGGCCCAAGTATAGCCAAAAATAATTACGTACCATAAATACAACTATAATATGCTAATCTAATTAATGAAATCAAGACTTTAACAGGAATTTCGAAAATCACCCTAAAAAGCCTTCCCAGTCCCACATCTCGGAATCGGGTAAAAGTCACAAAATATGGACACCCATTTACTCACGAGTTCACTCGTACCAAAATTATCCAAATCCGTATCAAAATTCCAATCAAAACTCATAAACGTAGTTGAAGAACTTCTCCCATTTTTTCTAAAATTTTCAACCCAAATCCGAAATTAAATGATGGAGTTAATGATAGATTTAGTTGATATAACCAAAAAAAAGTGTGGAATCATTACCCAATCGATGTCTCTAAGAATCCCCCAAAATCTCGTCCAAATCTGAGCTCTCTATCTCAAGTTTTGATAAAAATAGCTAAACCCTCGATTTTGAAATGTTTAATACTGCCCAAGCATTCCTTCTTCGCGAACGCGGAAGAACCCTCGCGTTCGTGAAGCACAAACTCGCCTCAGCCTCAAAGTACTCATCGCGAACGCGATGATATGGTCGTGAACCCAAAGCTTGCTCAGCTTGACCCTACGTGAACGGGGGACAAACATCGCGAACGCGTAGACAAAGAGGCTTGGAGACTCAATACCACTTCCTCTACGTGAACGCAGGGACCTCCAATGCGAACACATAAACCATTTTACTCAGAGCTTTGCGAACATGGGACTTCAATCGCGAATGCGAAGCCTAAAATTACACATGCCTCCATTTCCTCTTCGTGAACGCAGGACTCCCCTCGCGAACGCGAATAAGGAAACCAGAACTGGAGAACAACAAAAAATCTGCCATTTTTCACAAGTCCAAAATGATCCGTTAACCACCCAAAATCAACCCGAGGCCCCCGAAACCTCAACCAAACATACCAACCAGTCCTAAAACACCATACGAACTTAGTCAAGCCCTCAAAACACATCAAACAACAACAAGAACACGAATCACCCTCTAATCCAAACTTAATGAACTTTGAATCTTCAAACTTCTACAACTGATGTCGAAACCTATCAAACCACGTCCGATTGACCTAAAATTTAGCACACAAGTCATATTTGACATTACAGAACTACTCCAACTTCCGGAATCAGAATCGGAATCCGAACCCGATAAACTTCCCAAAAATTTAACTTTTGCCATTTCAATCCTTATTCAGCTACAGACCTCCAAAAAGCAATCCGAACACGCTTCTAAGTCCAAAATCACCCAACGGAGCTAACCAAACCGAAAAAACTCCATTCTGAAGTCGTCTTCATACAGTTCCAACTATGGTCAAAAGCCTAGAACTTAATATTCCATTTTAGGGACTAAGTGTCTGAAAACACTCCGAAACCACAAACAAAACCTCTCGGCAAGTCACATAAGCAGAAAAATATACGGGGAAGCAGTAAATAAGGGATCGGGGCTATAACTCTCAAAATGACCATCCGGTTTGTTACATCCTCCCCCTCTTAAAACAATCATTCATTCTCGAACGAGTATAAAGACATACCTGAAGTGGTGAAAAGATGAAGGTAATGGTTGCATATATCATGCTCGGTCTCCCAAGTTTCCTCCTCGACCAGCTAACCCCTCCACTAAACCTTCGCGGAAGCAATGTTCTTCGACCTCTTCTTTCGAACCTGCCTCTCCAAAATAGCCATCGGCTCCTCAACATAAGATAAATCCTTTTCCAGCTGGAGTGAGTTGAAATTCAACACATGAGACGGATCGTCGTGATACTTCCGGAGCATAGAAACATGGAATACTAGATGAACCCCTGCAAGACTGGGAGGCAAGGCAGCTCATAGGCAACCTCTCCAACACGCCGCAACACCGTAAATGGGACGATAAACCTTGGGCTTAACTTAACCTTCTTTCCAAACCTCATAACACCCTTCATTGATGACACCTAGAGCAGGACCCTCTCTCCATACATTAATGCAACATTGTGAACCTTCTGATCCGTATAATTCCTTTTTTCGGACTTAGCTGCACGAAGTCGATCCTGAATCATCTGAACCTTCTCTAGAGCATCCTGAACCAAGTCTGTACACATTAACCTAGCCTCGGCCGACTCGAACCAACCCACTGCAGACCGACACCGCCTACCATACAAAGCCTCATACAGTTCCATCTGGATGCTCGACTAATAACTGTTATTGTAGACAAAATCTGCAAGTGTCTAGAACTGATCCCACAAACCTCGAAACTCCATCACACACGCACGAAGCATATCCTCTAATATCTGAAAAGTGCACTTGGACTGTCCGTCCGCCTAAGGTGAAATATTGTGCTCAAATCTACTCGAGTACCCAACTCATGCTGTACGGCCCTCCAGAATCATGATGTAAACTGCGTACCCCGGTCAGAGATGATGGATACCGGTACACCATGATGCCTGACGATCTCGCGGATATAAACTCGAGCCAACTGATCGGAAGAATAGGTAGTCATCACATAAAGGAAATGAGCGGACTTGGTCATCCTATCCACAATCACCCAAACTGCATCAAACATCCGCTTAGTCCGTGGAAGCCCAACAACGAAGTGCATAGTGATCTGCTCCCATTTCTACTCCGGAATCTCTAACTTCTGAAGCAATCCACCTAGCCTATGATGTTCATACTTTACCTGCTGGAAATTTAGACACCGAGATACATATTCCACTATGTCCTTCTTTATTATCCTCCAATAGTAATGCTGCCTCAAGTCCTGATACATTTTCGTGGCACCCGAATGAATAGAGTACCACGAACTTTGAGCCTTCTGATCAAGTCACGCAAACCATCCACATTGGGCACACATAGCCTACTCTGCATCCTCAATGCACCATCATCCCCAATAATGACCTCCTTAGCATCACCGTGCTTGACCGTGTCCTTAAGGACAAGTAGATACGGGTCATCATACTGACGCTCCATGATACGATCATAAAGAAAAGACCGATAGACCACACAAGCCAATACTCACCTCGGCTCATAAATCTCCAATCTAACAAAGTGGTTGGATAAAGCCTGAACATCCAACGCCAATGGCCTCTCTACTGCTGGTAGATATGCTAAGCTCCCCAATTTCTCTGCCCGGTGACTCAAGGCTTCGGCTACCACATTGGCCTTCTAGAGATGGTACAAAATAGTGATATCATAATCCTTAAGCAGCTCCAACCACCTCCGCTGACGCAAGTTAAGATCCTTCTATTTGAACAGATGCTGCAAATCGGTGATCAGCGTAGATCTCTCAAGGGATACCATACAAATAATGTCGCCAAATCTTCAAGGCATGAACAATAGCTGCTAACTCAAGGTCTTGGACAAGATAGTTCTTTTCATACACCTTCAACTGTCTAGATGCGTAGGCAATCACCTTACTGTTCTGCATCAACACCGTGTCGACCAATCTGTGACGCGTCACAATATACAGTATAAGACCCCGAACCTGTAGGCAATACCAATATTTGGCTGTAGTCAAAGCTGTCTTGAGCTTCTAAAATCTCTCCTCAGACTCCTCTTTCCACCTGAACGGAGCACCCTTCTAGGTCAAGCTGGTCATAGGTGCGGAAATAGATGAGAAACCCTCTACAAAACAACGGTAATACCCCGCCAAACCAAGAAAACTCCAGATCTCAGTAACTGAGGACAGTCTAGGCCAACTTTGCACTGCTTCCACCTTATTCAGATCCATATTGATCCCATCACTCGATACTACATGACCCAAGAATGGCACCAAGTCTAGCCAAAACTTTCAGTTTGAAAATTTTGCATATAACTTCTTTTCTCTAAAGATCAGAAGAACAATCCTCAGGTGCTGCTCATGATCGTCCCGATTCCGGGAGTACACCAGAATGTCGTCAATAAACACAATGATGAATGAGTCAAGATAGGGGCGGAACACACTATGAATCAAGTGCATAAAAGCTGCTGGGGCATTGGTCTTCCCAAATGACATTACAAGGAACTCGTAGTGACCATACCGAGTCTTGAAAGAAGTCTTCAGGATATATGGCTCCCGAATCTTCAACTAATGATAGCCTGAACGTAAGTCAATCTTTGAAAACATGGAACCCTGTAACTAATCAAATAAGTCATCAATACGAGGTAATGTATACATGTTCTTCACTGTAAATTTGTTCAACTGGAGATAATCAATGCACATATGCATAGAAGCGTCCTTTTTCTTCACAAACAAGACCGAAGAACCCCAAGGTGACACACTGGGCCGAATCAAGTTCTTATTAAGTAACTCCTGTAACTGCTCCTTCAACTCCTTCAACTTAGGAAGAGCCATACGATATGGAGAAATAGAGATGGGCTGAGTGTCTGACAATAAATCAATGCCAAAGTCAATATCTCTGTGGGTCGGCATACCCGGAAGATCATCTGGAAATACATCTAGAAAGTTTCTCACTGCTGGGACTGACTCAACTATATGGGTATTAATACTGATATCTCTCACATAATCTAGATACGTGTCACCCCCATTCTCAACCATTCGTTGAGCTTTAAGAAATAAAATAACTCTACTGGGAGTATACTCTAAGGTACCTATCCACTCTAATCGCGGTAATCCTTGCATAACCAGTGTCACAGTCTTAGCGTGACAATCAAGAATAACATAATGGGGCGACAAGCAGTACATGCCAAAAATAATATCAAAGTCTACCATGCTGAGCAATAATAAATCGGCTTTGGTCTCAAAACCACCAAGGACAACCAAACACGATGGATACACACGGTCCACAACAAGAGAATCTCCCACAAATGTAGAGACATAAACAGGAGAACTCAAAGAATCACGAGATACGCCCAAATATGGGATAAAGTAAGAGGACACATAGGAATAAGTGGATCCTGGATCAAATAAGACTGACG
Source organism: Nicotiana paniculata (assembly GCA_005239505.1). Lineage (NCBI taxonomy): Eukaryota > Viridiplantae > Streptophyta > Magnoliopsida > Solanales > Solanaceae > Nicotiana > Nicotiana paniculata. Next base: position 26,311 of record ML325493.1, read on the forward strand.
CATCTCTATGACAGACAGGAACAATACCTGTAATGATAGAGTCAGAAGCAACTATCTGTGTACGAGCAGGAAGAGCATAATATCTGGCCTAGCCTTTGCCTTTAGGGCGACCTCGACCTCCACCCCGAGCTGGCTGAGCAGGTGGGGTGGTAGCTGGTGCTGTAATCATAGCCTGAGGACCTGGGGGAGCACGCAGTGCCTAAGAAGTTTGTGGAAGTGCACTACTCCTAAGTCTTCGGCATTCCCTCACCATATGGCGAGTGTCACCACACTCCAAACAAGCTCCCGGAGGGCGTGGCTGCTGTGACTGGCTTGAGCCAGGTCTGCTAGAGTGGCCGCTGAAAGCACCCCGTGCGGGAGGTACACTAGCCATTGTCGGTGCATAATTAGGCTCCTATGGCATAGAAGGGGCCAGAATACCACTGGCGGCTGGAAGAAGGGTGACTCACATAACCCCTACCATAGTGAACTATAGCTGGGGCATGAGTACCACTCTAAGTGCCAAACTCTCGATACCTCTTAGCCTCTCCTCTCTCTCCAGAGAAAGCATACCCTCGAACCTCCTAGCAATATTCACAACCTGCTGGTAAGAAATATCCATATCCAACTCCCGAGCCATGTTAAGCCTGATACTGGGGTGGATTCATTCAATAAACTGAAGAACCCTCTCTCGAACTTTGGCAACCAAGGCTGGTGCATGTCGGGCCAAATCACTGAAGCGAACTGCATACTCTAACATAGTCACAACACCCTGGCGGAGCTGCTCAAATTCCATGCGCTATATGAGACTCTGAGGAACATACTCCCTCAAGAACATGACCAAGAATTGAGTCCATGTAAGTGTAACTTACTCAACTGGACTACCCAAATCATAAGTGCGCCACCACTGATAGGCTGCTCCTTCAGAAAATATGGGTATCATTTGTTTCCAATCCACTAAAGGTGTGAGGGTGGTACTTATTGTACCTCTCAAGTTTGAGTTGTTCCGCCTCAGAAACTGTTGTACTAGCCTGGGTCTAAGCTGGAGCTACCGGTTGCATCGGTATAATCTCTGGAAGCTCATCGACATGAACCCACTGCTCTGCGGTATGAGCGGCCGAAGTTTGTGCTTCTCCCCGTGCTTGTGATGTGGCAGGATCAAATGAAATCAATCCAGCTTGAGCCAAGGTGTTGAACATGCTCAAAACCTGGGCTAGAGTCTCCTGGAGGGCTAGTGCAGCAATAGGTACCTCAGGTGACTGCCCTCCAGCTGGAGCTACTAAGGGTCCTCAGTAGCTCGTGCGGGTGCTCTGGCTGCACCACGTGGATTTCATCCTCTACCCCGGCCCCGGCCTCTTGCGGCTCTAGCAGGGGGTGTGGGCACCTGGTCATCAGACCCACCTATACGTGTCCTCACCATCTATGAGAAAATAGAAGACAATATTTTAGAATTTCGAAGTCAACAATTTTTGCACGATAAGGAATCAAAAAAGTGTAATTTTTCCTAACGGTTCCATAGCCTCCCCAAGATAAGTACAAGTGTCTCCGTCTCCAAAATAATAAAAGCGACTTGTGACTCACGACACCTACGAACCTAGAGCTCTCATACCAACTTATCACGACCCAAAACTCCTCTGTAAAATGTCGTGATGGCACCTAGTCTCAACGACTAGGTAAGCCTATCAATTTGCGAAAATAACAACAAATGGAAGTAAAACTTATCAACTAACTCCAACAAATAAATCGCCCGTGTACGCACTTGTCACCCGTCAAAATAACCCGTATACGCGCTCGTCACCTCACGTACTCGACGCTCACGTATAGTAACAGTACCAAATCCTAAGAAGATTTCCCCCACACTAAGTTAGGCAAGCCACTTACCTCGAACCAAGCTCAAATCAAAGTAAGAATATATTTTCCTCAATTATCTGACTCTGAATTACACAAAACTAGCCAAAAGCAATTATATACCATAAATACAACTATAATAGACTAATATAATTAATGAAATCAAGACTTTAACAAGAATTTCGAAAATTTCCCTAAAAAGCCTCTCGCGCCCACGTATAAGAATCAAGTAAAAGTCACAAAATATGAACGCACATTCACTCATGAGTTCGCTCGTACCAAAATTATCCAAATCTGATATCAAATCCCAATCAAATCTCAAAAACTTAGTTGAAGAACATCTCTCATTTTCCCCAAAATTTTCAACCCAAAACCGAACTTAAAGGATGGAATTAATGATAGATTAGTGGGGTATAACCAAAAACAAGTGTAGAATCATTACCCAATCGATGTCTCTAAAAATCCCTCAAAGTCTTGTCCAAATCCGAGCTCTCTATCTCAAATTTTGATAAAAATGGCTAAACCCTCGATTTTGAAATGTTTAATACTGCCCAGGCATTCCTTCTTCGTAAACGCAGAAGAACCCTCGCGTTCGCGAATCACAAACTCGCTTCAGCCTAAAAATACTCATCACGAACGCAAAGCTTTCTCAGCTTGACCCTACACTAACGCAGGACTAGCATCACGAATGCGTAGATAAAGAGGCCTAGAGACTCAGTTGACCACTTTCTCTATGAAAACGCGGGATATCCAATGCGAATGCATAGACCATTTGCCTCATAGCTTCGCGAATACGAAACATCAAATTCCACCTGCCTCCATTTCCTCTTCGTGAACGCGGGACTCCCTTTGCGAACGCTATTGATACCCAACTTTGCCCTCATATATTTTTTAAATAATATATACATTTAAAATATCATCTTTGCATTATTATTTAATTTACAAGATTTACACGAGCACCTTTTATAATTATCCATAATTTTAGAGCTTTTTAAATTGATTTTCTTGCATTAAATTGCAAAACAATTTGGTAATTATCCCTTTAATTATTTGTGATGAATTAATCATCCAAATTACTATTTTTGCATCCTCATACATTTTTTATAATATTTTTCACTTCATTATGTTTACATTTTAAAGCTATTCATTTAATTTTGCAATAATAGCCTATGTTCATGCATAATTACATTTTTATTATATTATTTGTGCCAAAATAGTATTTTTTTATTTTTAATGTTAAGCTATTTATTTTCAATCATTTAATGCACACATAATATTTTTATTACTCATATTAATTTTTATAAATAATTTTAAATAATTTTTGCATATTTAATTTATAGCCCCTAAATAAAGTCTAATTTTTGGACCAAATTTAGGCCCAAATACCCAGCCCATTTATTTGATCCCTCAGCAGCCCAACTAATTCACCCATTACCTTTGAGCCAACCAGTTTCCTATTTAATTTTTGCCGTTGATCTCAAATGATCAACGGCCTATAATAAATCTCCCATTCTCCTTATATCCCATACCCCAAACCCTAGACCCCATTCTACCATTTCCGTCACCTCCAAACAGTCTCCTTTGTCTCCCAAACCTGAACCCTAATGACCAAAATCGTCTAACCTTTTCTCTGCATTTTGCCTTCGAACTAGAGGTTTTCTTTCCTTTTCTGAACGCTTACCACTTTGATATGGTAATACTGAGTATCGTTCCATATTTGGAAGGTTCATCTCGTGTAAATCGGGTCCAAATGGGTTCGACCTTAAAAATATTATGGGATTCCGGCTAGATACCTCACGAAGTATATCTCCAATTTGGGCATATTTTCATCGAATCCGGCTTAATTAGGGTTTGCCTTACTCGTTGCCCTAATTCAGATTTAAAAAAACAATTAGTTTGCATATGATATTTTCTTTATCCTGTATGATTGATTTCTTTTCCTTATTCTGCATTATTGATCTCCTTTTCCTTATTTTGTATGATTGATTTTCCTTCCCTTTTTCCGTATGATTAATGTTCTTTCCTTATTCTGTGTGATTATTCTTCTTTCCATGTTTGTTCTTTCAATTCCTACTGCTATATAAACCCTTCCCCTAATCACCTTAATGGACCGAATTACTGCTATTGTTCTCACTATTCTCCCCTTTCACTCACTTACACTCGAATACTTTCTAAACTGCTGAATTCTTGGTCGGCTGAAAGCCAAGGCCACAATACCAGTAAACGACCTCCTCCGGTGCAAGCACTGATCGGAGCTCTTCTCGAGACTCTTTTAAACTTTGAAGCATCGGGGATTCTGGGGTTTTATTGTCCTCATTCAATTACTGCTACTGATATTCTAAGATCTTCACTCTTTTGCTCATTTATCTTCACAACTGGTTATCATTCTTGACTCTCTGTAACCTCAATTATTACTTCTATACTTGTTCATGTATGTGTATTTTGCGGGCCAACACTGTTTGAACTTTTAGACAAGCATGTCTTAGGATTCTTTGTTATTTGAGAATTTCCAACATTGTATGGATGTACGATTTCTGTAATTATATTATCTTAATGAATTCTCTGCAGTTTCTTGTTCTCTAGTATAAACAAATGATAGGTCAATATACGTAGTATACCTTCACTTTGTGTAATTGATTCAAATAGTTCCTGGCCTTCTTAGGTTTTGTCTCAGTGGTTATGCTCATGTTAGCCTGGATTGTCATCTCTTTTACCTATTATGAGTTCAAAATTATGCCTTGGTTTTTTTGGACTTGTGTAGAAATTGCTTGCCCATACTCTTCTTTGATGAAGCTTTCCTGTTAGGTCCTTCACGTGTAAGCTTTAGCTTTATGCAAATTGATCCTTGAACTCTTCCATGTTGTTGCATTTCTAGCCAAGCAGGTTATGTAACTCTGATAATTGTACTGCTTGACCTGTCAATCCTTCACACTTAGCATTTGATTCTTGGATAAATCCAAGGTGTTGTTCTTATATCATATGGGGTTGACTGATATGAATCTTAATGTCTGCTTGTCCCGTTATTCTATAATTGACATGTGAGTTCTATAGAATCTTTGTGTTATAGTTAATGTCCACCATGTTAAAATCCATGATCGACTAAGTGATGTTTTCCAAATAGTGCCCAATATCATGTTGTTGTACTGTTTGCCACCACCTTCTCACAAGGTTCTCATGTTAAAACCTTCCCCTATCTTAAGTTTGTTTCTGGCTCATACTTTATTTTGAAACTCATTGAATTGGAGTATTGTCCTTAGGTGGTCAATTTTATCACTATCAAACTCTGTTTTTGGTGTGATAAACATGAACTTTCCATATATGTGCCTTATATGTTCTTCCAATCTGAGCATGATCTTGCTTAGAATGATTTGCTAATTTAAGTTTAAGACTAGTTTTGTTACTTGAGTGTCCAAACTTAGCATCCTTTAGCTTAATCTTTAGCATCGTTTGTGCCTGGTATGTTAGGACTGCCTTTGTTCTTGAGGTTCTCGAAGTTTACTGGCTGCGCATGGAGTTTGATCCTGCTATCTGGATGAACTCTTGAGCCTATTTAAAGACCCATATGTACTGTTGTGTTATCTCTATTGTATTTGAGCTTGTAATTATTTAATAATGATTTGCAATAACTTGTAAAATCGAATAATGGGGAAATTAGTAAAAGGGAGCTGGGGGTATTCTAATACTTGTATGAAAGGGTAGAAAATATGCCTATAGGGTATGTATGTTCTATTTGTTGTTTTGCATGTTTCATTTTTATACATTGATAGATACCATGCATATAGGAGCCATGCACACACTTCACTTAACTTGTCAAATATGTTAGCTTCGATAACTGCTACACATGTTCCATGTTTTTTATTCAACGCTATTAGATATCATGTCTATTGGGCTTAATTGACTAATTAGCTATTGTTATTGTTATCACTAACCCGCCTAGATAATATGTCTATAGGGATAAAATTTTATGAAAAATCAGGCTTGGTTGTCAATTGCTAGAGATCCTACCTATCGGATATTATCACTCTCATAAATTTGTTTATCAGGTTAACTTGTCAATACTGGACTCCCAAAGTGTTTCATTGCTCATCTACGCCACTACTAGAAATTAGGGCGATAGGACAATGTCACCTTTCTAAGGCCCATATTTATAAAATAAGAACTAATAGTTCTAAGCTTACAAATAATTTAGTTCCTCCTCGGCCAAACCATTAAGAGTAATAACGTTTCATATACGATGCTAGAATTCAAAATCACTTAGAAATCATGCCTATAAGACTTTGAGTCTTAGTTCTGAAACTATGCACTTCCTAAACGGTCCTCGTGCATTTGTGTTTATGTGTGGAGGTAAAGTCGGTCCTTTATTTGTCTTTACATGAGGTCCTACTTGTTTTGAATGCCGGTTAGTTTTACCATTTTTGAGCAACCTAAGTAAAGTCTAGAACCACCCAAATAGAGGTCCAAAACCTCCAGGACCATAAGTATGGGACGTGTAGTGCACGTGTAGGGAACGACTTAGAATTGAATTAGAGCGCTCTTAGGTAAAACAACTTTAATATAGTAATCAGGTAGCAGGAGATGATAGTCTGTGCCCGCTGAATAATATGAGTAAAACCCCATCTCGAGGGAGTTACAAAATATTATTTATGTTGCACAGGATGATCCTTTAGGCTAAAAAACTTAGGACCCCTCCCCCACTTTTCCTTCTTTTATTAGGATCAAAATAGTTGTACTCATTTTCTCGAAATCTTTTATAATACAATTCTCAAACTTTGTGCTCTCTTTGTTTATTTGACTAATCCATATAATTTATGTTCGGCCGGGACCCACAGTTGTGGACCTCGAAGAGTGCCTAACACCTTCTCTTCGAGGTAATTTCGAGCCCTTACCCTATCTTTGGTGATGTAAACTAGTTGAACCAGAGTCATTTGAAAATAGGTGCCCTAACACACCTTAAAAATCATTAGGTGGAGACTCTCCTCTTTTAACCTCCTTAAAAGAGTTGTCACATGTCGAAACTCGATTTCGCGAGAAAAAGGGGCGCGACAGCATGTCGACTCTGCTGGGGATACTTAGGCTCTTACCATAGTGAATTTGGCTTATATGGATTAGTCTTGTTTGATAAAACATGCTTCCCTCTTCCTTTTCGATTTGCTGCTACATGCACACCCTTCTCTTATTTCCCTTTTATTTGTCTAATTCATTGTTACATGCACATCCCTCCCCTATTCTCCCTTTATTTGAATTCATTGTAATATGCAAATCCCTTACCTTCTCTACCCTTCCTTTCTTAAATTAGTTATAACATGCATATCCATTTTCCTATTCATCCTTTTTTGCTCTAAACTGCTCTTCACTGGTTTACAAAAATGCCTACATCATGTCTCTCCCACCCCTATTCCCTTGCTTACTTTATTATATTCCCTATATTCCAAGAACTAACTTCTTATTTTGTCTTTCTTTTTATGTCCTTTATGTTTTATCTTAACACTGCGTTTAATGCTTTCACATATTTATCATGCAAATACTTGGAAATGTGTTATTATCCTTGCATAAAGCATGTTCCATATCATATTCCACCTGTGCCCAACTAATACCGTAGCGGCACTTGATGAGTGTCCACGCTCTTCCAAAATTACCCTTTAAATTGGAAAGACTTATATGTGGTAAACTAGTCGATCAGCGGTGCAGCCGAAGGTTCCGTGACTTTCCCTCTCAAGTTTTCCACTTGAGAGGACCGGTCTAGACCCTTCTAGAAACCTATATCTAATACCAATTGTGCATGCATCATGTCAAACCTAATATGGGTTAGAGCGTTGTCTGCGTGATAATCCACTAAGATAAGCCTTGTCCAAAGTCCGACGGGATCTCCATAATCCCAATGGAAACCTTCACGTTATGTGCATTACTTGGAGAAAACATGTCGGTGTGTTGATCATTAATGTGTAAATAGTCAGATCCGGAGGGGGAAAGGACTAACTCTACTTGTTTTGTAGAAAATGAGGCACGAAGTCCCCAAGTTCAGCATGGTTCAAAACATCCCATCTTTTCTACTTGATTGGTGGAATAACCTCTCACCTAGTGACAAGAATCATGTGAAAAGGGTCCTCGGAAATTTACCTTCCTTATTGGACATTCGGCCAAATAATACGTTGATTAAGGCCGCCAATATGTTTTGGGATGAGATAATAGTTGTCTTCCACTTTGGTGATATAGAAATGAATCCTCTCTTAGAGGAAATAAGAGGCTTCACTAGGCTTCCATATGATAGTCCGGGTTTATTAGTACTAGAAAATCGCACCCCCTGCAGGTTTTTGAAAATGATGGTTTCAAGAAAAATGATGAGTTACTCTGTCTGAAGAAGATACATACCATTTCAATTCCTTTATTAAAGTTATGGGCATAGCAAGTCATATCACCTTCACCATGATGAACTTGGCATGGCTTCTTTGGGTTAGACGCACAACCGACTTTTTGTATTCATTGTCTGTTTTTTGGGGTTGCTGATATTTCTGATGAAAGGGGGAAGGATCCACACTCACTTAGCCATGGTCTCTAGGACTCTAATGGAATGAATTGAGGGACGAACTTACACTATCATCCTCATGATCTTGGCCTAAATGTACCGTGCTTTAGATAAATGGAAGCAGGGGTATGGGCACTTCGAGGGCTGTAATCTGTTGTTCTAAGTTTGGTTGTTACAACATTTTTAGAGAGATGAATATCGTCAAGAGCTTCTACGACGACCATTGAATGACTATATAGCCTACCATCATCCAAAAAGAATGACATTTATCCCACATAGATTTGTGCAACCTGGAAGTGATGTGAGCTGGGTGCGCTTCTTTAGCAATTTGACTGATGAAAAGGTACATTAGATGTTCGAATGATTTTCTAGCAGCGAGTTCATCATCAGGTCAAGAGAAACCACTCATTTAGTGCTGATCGGGTTAAGAGGAATCTATCCTTATGCCCCAAGGTTGGTTCGTGCATACTGGCATCGTCAACATATCACACCATATCCAGAGGTCCTCCACCAATTCCTCCACCAAGTGATCTCAAGAACAAAGGAAAATCCAAAATGGATGATATGAGTGGTATTAGGAAAGACAATGCTACCCACACAGAGAACATTGAAACTTCAGACGGTCAGAGTATTCCAGCGCAGAATAAATTGGTCTTACATCTAGAAAAGAAAATATTGGAACTACAAGGGGAGCTTGAGAAGGTCCCAAACTTGTAAAATCTTTCCCTCACCCTAAACGTCCCCGACATTAACCAACAAAACACAAATGCCAAAACTTGGCACCTCCCCAAAACACACAAAATCAAAATCCGCAAAATCCTCCTGCGCCTCATCAATACGCCACACCTCCTCAAAACCATAATCCTCCACCAGTACCATCACCATCCAACTCAGTATCCACAAACCACCACTTACCACACTCCTCAAAACATACCAAAGCCTACCCCTGATCCCCAAAACTCAACCAAAGACCACCATATTCCTGGAGTCTATCAAAGCAATCCCATATACGTGGAAACTTTACCCCATACCCCACAACAAACCCTATGCATACCCCAAATCCACCGATGTAATGACCCGGCCGGTCGTTCCGAGAGTAATAGCTCTATTTTCCCCGTTTCAGCTTCATTACGTTGTGTTAGATTGGTTGGCTCCGGTTCAGAGCAACTTTAGGAGAGAAATGAGACACTTAGTCTCTTAACTTGGTTCAATAGTGGAAAAGTCAAACGGAAGTTGGCTTATTCGTAAACGACCTCGGAATGTAGATTTTTATGGTTCAAATAGCTTCGTTAGGTGATATGGGACTGAGGAGTGTGTTCGGAATGTGGTTTTGATGTCAAGTCTAGAATTAGGCTTAAATTGGCGAAAGTTGGTTTTTGGTGATTTCCGGTCGCCAGTGGAAAATAGGCTATCGGGGTTGGAATGTAATTTTTGAAGTTGAAACAGGTTCATAATGTCATTTTGGATATGTGTGCAAATTTTCAGGTCATTCGGACGTGTTTTGGATGGTTTCAGCATCTTTGGTGAAATTTAGAAATTTCAAAGTTCTTAGTCTTGAATTTGATGTGATTTTGTTGTTTTTGCATTGTTTTTGGTGTTTCGAAGGATCGGCTAAGTTTGAATGATGTTATGGGATATGTTGGTAGATTTGGTTGAGGTCCCGGGAGCCTCGGTGTATTTCGGATGCTCAAATGGGTACTTTTGGTCTTTGGGAAATATCTGGTTTTCTGGTGTTTTAGCAGCAGTGGTTTGTTCATTGCGATCGCGTGAGTTCATCCGCGATCGCGTAGATTAAAGTTTGAGGCACGAAGATTTGTTCTATGCGATCGCGTAGTGAGGTTTGCGATCGCATAGGTTGGGCAGCCAGAGCAGTGCGGTCGCGTGGTTCCTTGTGCGATCGCGAAAAATAAAAAAAGGGCGCGTGAGGTTTTGGAAATTGTTCTTCGCGACCGCGTGAATGGGTATTCGATCACATAGTTCAGGGAGTCGAACCTTCACAATTGTGTGGTTAATGGTGCGATCGCAGTAAGTTAATATTTAGCGCTGGGCAGAATGTTTTAAAAGGCCATTTTTGCTAATTTAGTCTATTTTTCGTCCATTGTTGAGCGGGTTTGGAGATCTTTGAGAGGGATTGAAGAGGAAATCGAAGGGAATCTCTTGGAGGTAAGATTTTAGAATTCATAACTCGATTCCATGTATTTTCTAAGTAATTAAATCGGAAATTTTTTGGATTTAAACCCAAAATTGGGGAGGTTAGGTGCATGAGAATTGGAAATTTCTTTTGATGAATTGGGTGGGCAATTGTGGTCCGATATTGGTGTTCTTGGTATGTATAGAATCGTGGGAGGATGAAGATTCTTGTGATGTAAATTTTATAGAATTCCGAGACGTTGGCCCGGGGCTCAGGTTTTGTCAATTTCGAGAATTGTGCCTAAAATTGATAGTTTTCATATGAACTTTGTTAATTTAGCGTATATTGATGATGTTAATCTGATTGTGATAGACTCGGAGCATTTGGGATCCGATTTGTGGGGCGAGAGCATCGCGGATTAGTATTGTGGCTCAGTAGATGTAAGTAATGGCTATAAATCTTGCCTTGAGGGTATGAAACCCCGGACTTCGTATTTCTCACTGTTTTTAGAATGGCGCACATGTCGGATGACGAGTATGTGGCGTGCACTGATTTTTGGATTGGACTTGGTACTCTCCACGATAACTATTGAGTTGCGTATTTTTACTCTAAATCATATGTTAAATGGTGTTATAAAACTATTGCTATATTTGGGCTATAAGCCATGTTAGGGGCCTCGTGCCGACTTGTTTAGACCCCTTGAGGGCTTTTCATTTTATATTTTCCTCACTGTGTTGACTTATGATTTACACTCAGTCATGTTATGTTTAACTGATTTCGAAACTCAGCTTTACTTACACTATTTTGAGATATAAAATGATGTTTTGGGTCGAGTAACCCGTTTTACTGATACGCCCGAGGGGCTTTTGTGAGTTTATGATTGAGTGAGGTCGAGGGCCTGATTGTGAGGATATTATATGCCACGAGGTGTCTTGATATTAGCGCTTGGGCTGAAGGAGCCCCTCCAGAGTCTGTAAACACCCCTAGTGAGCGCATGTACATACTGAGTGCGAGTGTCGAGTGCCGAGTGCCGAGTGACGAGTGATTGGGAGGCATGAGTGACTGTGAGGTTGCTTGAGGGGCTAATTATGAGTGATTGTGAGGTTTGCCCGAGGGGCCGATTACGAGTGAATGTGAGGTATGCCCGAGGGGCATTTTCTGATACATGTTTTTGCCCGAGGGGCTACTTATGATTTTACCACTTTCACTCTGAACTTATGAAATATGTTTTGCCCGAGGGTTTTTTATGATTTTCATCATTTTTACACTAAACTTATTGAAAGTTATGTTGAAATTGGAAAGAATATTTCCGAATGATTTTTTACTGAAATCGACTTTTAAACGTGATGATTTAACGTATACATTGTTGGAAAGAAAGGATGTGCTTATTATGAGTTGATGATTTGATTTTTTGTGTTTCATACTGCTCTGACCTGATTTATTTTCATTACTATGAGTTGGCGTACTCACATTACTCCCTGCACCTTGTGTGCAGATCCAGGTGTTAGGGTAGAGTGAGTTGTGTATTTGTTCCAGAGATTTCTCGAAGATTTTGCGAGGTAGTTGCTCGCGTCCGCAGTCCTACTCTCTCACTCTCTCCTGCTTACTATTATAGAGTTTATTTTTTTGTTGTATATTTTATGTAGATGCTCATGACCAGTGACTCCGGGATCTCAGGGGTTGTATTTAATATTAGGTGTAGTTTTATCTATTTTAAAAATGCTTAAAAGAAACCTTTATGGTTTATTAGTTTACTAATGATGTAAATGGAAGATTATCACAATTTCAGTGTAGTTTTAGTTGTCATAGTTCCACGATAGGCGCCATCAAGACGATTTGGGGTCGTCACAAGTTGGTATCAGAGCGCTAGGTTACATAGGACTCACCGGTCATGAGCAGGTTTAGTAAGTCTCGCGGATCGGTACGGAGACGTCTGTACTTTCTTTGAGAGGCTGCAGAACCCTAAAATCTCACATTCTTTAATTTTTGTCGTGCAAATCCATTTTATTCAGCCAAGAGCGTAACTCTTGAATTCCTTCCATGTATTCGAACACGCCCGAGAGTGCTTGGTCTCAACTGTGCATATACGGCTTGTGACTTCCATGGATGAGGTCAGTTTGGAGGGCTTGAGGCCGAATTCATTCTGTGGCTTGAATGCTAAGATTTTGATTGTGTGTGCCGTGCATTTGGGGACTTATATGTCCATTTGTGTTCTTATTGATGAGAATTAGTGACTAGATGGCTACGTGTTGAGTGTGATTTGATGGTTAGCTGTGTTCAGATTGTTTGATTATGACAAAAGGGTTGGCTAGAAATGTGGCAAGAACTATTGTGTGTTTGATTTCTGTCTCGGTTTGGTATATGGCTTTGAGTTGTGACTGTATTGGAAGACCTCTCATGTTGTTTAGTTGTGGAGTGAACCAGATCTTTCTGTTGGGTTCAGAGTTCCTGGTGATGTCTTTTGGGTTGATCATTGCCCCAGTAACGTTCATGTATTTGATTAACGGTGTATTCCAGTCTTATTAGAACTCCTTGTTATTGTATTCGTTGATGGCGTCCTCGCATATATGCGTAGCCAGGAGTAGCATACTCAGTATTTGAGGATGGCATTATAAGGATTGAGGGAGGAAAGGCTCTATGCAAAGTTCTCCGAGTGTGAATCTTGGCTCAGTTCAGTAGCATTCTTGGGACACGTGGTGTCCAGTGAGGGTATCCATGTGGTCAGACGTGTGTGGGTAGAGCTTCCAGAAGCTTAAGATTTCTTTGACCACCACTCCAGTGTTAGTTCTGCCATCATCTTCAGGTTCTTACCGTGTATTGTGATGCCTCGAGGGTAGGCGTTGTTGTGTCTTAATGCAAGAGGTTGTAGTGACTGCGTAATAGATATGATCTTCTAAAGTGTATAAAGAGATATCATGTTTGAGGCTAAGCCGGTAGGGGTATCTCCTGCGGATTGTCCTACGGTGTATGATCCCTATGTTGTTCTGTAGTAGGTTCTCTTCTACCAGTAAATGATATATGTTGTAATTTGAGTTAAGATCGCTTGTGGAAGCTGGCATGACTATTACAATGGTGAATGCGAGATTTGCAGATGACTTGAGCTGTTAGACGGGTTGCGTTATTATGGGCATTATGAGTTATTGTTTGTCTTGATCATTGGCTTTGAGCCAAGTGGGGGACTCTGTTAATGATAAGTTGATTTCACGATTATGTGTGGTATTGGTTTCAGTTCGAGGTATATTGGTGGATCAGTTATGACCTGCAGATGTGGGGTCTGGGAATGACTCGAGTAATGAAAATTTCTTCGACATAGGTCGTAAAGTACTTTATTGGGTAAATGAATTCTATGGAATGATTAAGAGGTAATTGTAAAAGGTGTAGTGTGTGCAGTGTATGAATTTGCTTGTGGCTTCAAATGAGTGGATTACTTTCCTAGTATGTTGGTGTGCAAACGGGTCATGTCGATTCTGTCTAATTGGTTAGTGTAATTGAGAAATACGTTGGAGGGTGTAAAACATTATCATGGATTTTACATATCAGTAACAAGAGGGTAAAGGTAATGGATTTAGATTCGCAGGAAGTCTCTTCAGGGTAAGTATTTTGGATGTGGTACATTTGGGGATATTTGAGAGAGTATTTAGCCGCTTACGAGATTTAGACGGTACAATTTTATGCTTGGGACTCGTGTGGTGAGTCTGGGTCGAGAATTGTGGTGTTACGGCAAGGAGAAGTATCAATTTGAAGGCAAGTCAGAAGAAACTTGGGTAAATAGGACAACTTGGTAGTAGGCCGGATCGGCATGATAAGGGATATGATTAGTTCTTTGGGTGTTCATGAGATAATGAGTTTTTATAGGTGCTTCTTAGTAACGCTATTGGGTTTTTGGTGGACTGCATAGCTGGTTGAGTTAGAAGGATTCAGTCCTGACGGTTTGGTGTTGTGCAAATGTGATTTCGGATAGTTCCTGATGGTTTCCACCACAGATGAAGATGCATATTTTCTTCTGGCGTGAGGTGCAGGTGATGTATAGTGATTTTGCTTCTAAATGGGATCAAATGGAAGTTCTTATCTAGTTGGGTACGTATTTACTTGTGGCTCAGAAGGGATCATGAACTTCCCATATTTGTCCAGGATAGAATGGCGTATGCGGTATGTTCGGTAGAGTTGGGATTTGCATATGTGAGGTCACGGTTCATTTTTGGAAGGAAGGTCAAAACAAAATTCTTAGGCAACATTTGCAGTTTCAGATGGCTAGGTAGATAATAGCACTATTGGGTGGCTTGATGAGGGTATATATACATTTCAGAAAGGTCATGTGTGGAGTTAAGTGTACTTCATTGGTACTTCGATGCTCTCTTGTTGGATTCGACTGCTGATATTCAAGGTTGCTTGGTAACACGGACGAATTATAGGGGTATCCCTCGTGGAATGAATGAGTATTTAGGATGTGTCATGTATTCGAGCGGTGGAGTTGAGATCAAATATAGTAATCCTTGCACTTTATGGAATTTGAGACTAAGAAGTCTCATAAACAGGTTATTTTGTGATAGTGAATTGTGACGATGCGAACAAGCTAGTCAGATGTTAGTATGTACCATGGTTCAGTCATTGTGAAATTCTCGGTGAGTCATCTATCTATTGTGAGGGACCAATGTTGATTTAGGGTTATTGGTAGGCCAGTATGGGTGTGTGTTCTGCACCGGGTCGGAGTTGTTGGCTCCGAATTTCTATTGTTGAGTAATGTACCATTCGATTGTCGTTGAGTTTATTCATGTTCTGGAGTGATTTATGAGTTACCCTTCGGTATTGCAAAGAGTTGTGATTGTTGGTTGTAGGCACATATGGTTCGATTCTAATTGGGCTTTATAGCTGGAGTTGAGTAAGGTAAGTAATTGGGTATTGCGGGATTTAGACGTATTGGTTATGTACTTTCTGATTTATGTGGCATGGTATCGTCCGATTTCCCCGTGGTTATGGTAACACACTTTGAGTGTTGATATTGAATTGCGCATGGTTATAGGTTTTTAGCCAGGTGGCTGGAAGTATTTCATGTGACCCTGCATTTGGATGGTATCACGCATTGTAGCAGAGTTATGTAGGGGTATGACCTTTGGTATTGGATTCGTGTGTTTTGATTTTTACGATGTGTGTCGGGCTCTTAGCATGGTGTTGTGACAGTAATTTCTAATGGAGGGATGGTTCGCTCGTGTGAATATTTTCTATAATTTGATTCATTAGGATGTTGCTATTGAGTGCACGAGTTGCACAGGTTTTGGCTTGAATTGTATTGATGCGTCATGTCATCAGAATTGTCGTGTTGGATGAGAAGAGGTCATTGGAACTAGAATTAATATTGTCAGAATTGTTTACAGTATAGTTGGAAGGATATATATCGGGAGTCGACTTAGAAGTCTGCTATAATTCCTGTTTGGGAAGGGGGAGCTTCATATCTGACTGATCGGACGATTGATTGCTAGTTTCAACGTGTTTCTTTCATCATTGGCAGTATATGGAAGTGTTAGAGCGAGGCATTTCTTGATAAGAGGTTACGTACCTGTATTGGGTTGATTGAGAAACTATTGTTATTAGGAGTTATCGCTATGAATGTTTAAGTCATGTGTTATGTTATGTGGTTACATCTGGGGTTACGGATATGGATTGATATAGCGTGTTCCGACTTATTCAGTTTATAGAGTTGGAATTTTGATCTTGTATATTATTTCAGAAGTGGGAATTTGGTTCTAAGGTTTATGGGTCAGGATTGGATTTTGAAATATCAACCGTTTTGTGCTATTGGACCTATATAAGATAGGGTGACGTGGGGTCACCCCCGGGTATGTGCATTGTGAGGTTACGCGGCAGTTTGATGGTGTTGGAGAACAACTCCTAGCACGTTCGAGGACGAACGTATGTTTAAGTGGGGGAGGATGTAACGACCCGGCCGGTCATTTCGAGAGTAATAGCCTCGTTCCCCCGTTTCAGCTTCATTATGTTGTGTTAGATTGGTTGGCTCGGGTTCGACGCAACTTTTGGAGAGAAATGAGACACTTAGTCTCTTAACTTTGTTCAATAGTGAAAAAGCCAACCGGAAGTTGACTTATTGGTAAACGACCTCGTAATCTAGATTTTATGGTTCAGATAGCTTTTTTAGGTGATTTGGGACATAGGAGTGTGTTTGGAATGTGGTTTTGATATCCGGTGTAAAATTAGGCTTAAATTGGCGAAAGATGGTTTTTGGCGATTTCCGGTCGGCAGTGGAAAATAGGCTATCGGGGTCAGAATGGAATTCTGGAAGTTGGAACATGTTGGTAATGTCATTTTGGATATGTTTACAAATTTTCAAGTCATTCGGACGTGTTTTGTATGGTTTCGGCATCTTTGATGAATTTTAGATATTTCAAAGATCGTAGGCTTGAATTTGATGTTATTTTTGTGTTTTTGCGTTGTTTTAAGTGTTTAGAAGGCTCGACTAAGTTTGAATGATGTTATGGGATATGTTGGTAGATTTTGTTTAGGTCGCGGGGGTCTCGGGTGTATTTCGGATGCTCAAACGGGCACTTTTTGTCTTTGGGAGACAGCTGGTTTTCTGGTGTTTTAGCAGCAGTGGTTTGTTCATTGCGATCGCGTGAGTTCATCAACGATCGCGCAGAGTAAAGTTTGTGGCAGGCAGATTTTGTATATGCGATAGCGTAATGAGGTTTGCGATCGCATAGGTTGGGCATCCAGAGCAGTGTGGTCGTGTGGTTCCTTGTGCGATCACGTAGAAGAAAAAGGGGCGCGTGAGGTTGTTGCAATTGTTCTTCGCGACCGCGTGAATGGGTACACGATCGCATAGGTCAGGGAATCGAAGCTTCGCGATCGCGTGGCTAATGGTGCAATCGCAGTGAGTTAATGTTTAGTGCTGGGCAGAATGTTTTAAGAGGCCATTTTTGCGAATTTAGTCTATTTTTCGTCCATTGTTGAACGGGTTTGGAGCTCTTTGAGAGGGATTGAAGAGGAAATCGAAGGGAATCTCTTGGAGGTAAGATTTTCGAATTCATAACTCGATTCTATGTCATTTTCTAAGTAATTAAATCGGAAATTTGTTGGATTTAAACCCAAAATTGGGGAGGTTAGGTGCATGAGAATTGGAAATTTCTTTTGATGAATTGGGCGGGCAATTTTTGTCCGATATTGGTGTTCTTGGTATGTATAGAATCGTGGGAGGATGAGGATTCTTGTGATATAAATTTTATAGAATTCCTAGACGTTGGCCCGGGGCTCGGGTTTTGCCAATTTCGATAATTGTGCCTAAAATTGATAGTTTTCGTCTGAACCTTGTTCATTTACCGTATATTGATGATGTTAATCTGATTGTGATAGACTCAGAGCATTTGGGATCCGATTTGTGGGGCAAGAGCATTGCGGATTAGTATTGTGGCTCAGTAGATGTAAGTAATGACTATAAATCTTGCCCTGAGGGTATCAAACCCCGGACTTCGTATTTCTCACTGTTTTTAGAATGGCGCACATGTCGGATGACGAGTATGTGGCGTGCACTGATTTTTGGATTGGACTTGGTCCTCTCCACGACAACTATTGAGTTGCGTATTTTTACTCTAAATCATATGTTAAATGGTGTTATAAAACTATTGCTATATTTGGGCTATAAGCCATGTTAGGGGCCTCGTGCCGACTTGTTTAGACCCCTTGAGGGCTTTTCGTTTTACCAGCTATTTTCCTCACTGTGTTGACTTATGATTTACACCCAGTCATGTTATGTTTAACTGATTTTGGAACTCAGACTTATTTACACTATTTCGAGATATAAAATGATGTTTTGGGTCGAGTACCCCATTTTACTGATACGCCTGAAGGGCTTTTGAGAGTTTCTGACTGAGTGAGGCCGAGGGCCTGATTGTGAGGATATGATATGCCACGAGGTGGCTTGATATTAGCGCTTGGGTTGAAGGAGCCCCTCTGGAGTCTATACACACCCTAGTGAGCGCAGGTACCTACTGAGTGCGAGTGCCGAGTGCCGAGTGACGAGTGATTGGGAGGCATGAGTGGCTGTGATGTTGCCCGGGAGGCTGATAATGAGTGACTGTGAGGTATGCCCGAGAGGCTGATTATGAGTGACTGTGAGGTATGCTCGAGGGGTATTTCCTGATACATGTTTTTGCCCAGGGGGTTACTTATGATTTTACCACTTTCACTCTGAACTTATGAAATATGTTTTGCCTGAGGGGCTTTTTATGGTTTTCATCATTTTTACACTAAAGTTATTGAAAGTTATGTCGAAACTATTGGCAAGTATATTTCCAAATGATTTTTTACTGAAATTGGCTTTTAAGCGTGATGATTTAACGTATACATGGTTGGAAATAAAAGTTGTGCTTATTATGAGTTGATGATTTGATTTTTATGGTTTCCTTACTACTCTGACCTTATTTATTTTCATTACTACTGAGTTGGCGTGCTCACATTACTCCCTGCACCTTGTGTGTAGATCCAGGTGTTAGGGTAGAGTGAGCTGTAGATTTCTCAGAGATTTTGCGAGGTAGCTGCACGCGTCCGTACTCCTGCTCTCTCTCTCTCTCTCTCTCTCTCGTACTTACTATTATAGATTTTATTTATTTTTGTTGTATATTTTATGTAGATGCTCATGACCAGTGACTCCGGGATCTCGGGGGTTGTATTTAATATTCGGTGTAGTTTTATCTGTTTTAAAAATTCTTAAAAGAAACCTTTATGGCTTATGAGTTTAGTAATGATGTAAATAGAAGATTATCACGATTTGAGTGTAGTTTTGGCTGGCCTAGTTCCACGATAGGCGCGATCACAACTGGTTTAGATTTGGGGTCGTGACAGCCGAGAAGGACCTGCTCATCAAAAACATGGCGGAAGAACTCAAAAAACATACTAGCAGAGTGCAAAGTGTCGAAGGGGGAAAAGGCATTGAGGGTTTGAATTATGAAGATCTGTGTATTCAGCCAGATGTAGAACTGCCGGAGTGTTACAAACCTCCTCAGTTCAAAATGTTCAACAAACTAGTGATCTGAAGGTGCATTTGAGAACGTATTGTGACAAGATTGTAGGGTTTTGAAAGGATGAAAGAATCCGTATGAAGCTGTTCATGAGAAGCCTCACTAGAGATGCCTCACTAGAGATGCCATGTCTTCGTACATCAGTCAGAACCCAAAGAAGTGGGTTAATTGGGTGAGCATGGCATCAGATTTCATGGATGGTTCAAGTTTAACACAGAAAACGCACCAGGAATTTTCTACATTCAAAATCTCAAGAAGAAGCCAACGAAAACTTTCCGCGAGTATGCTAATCGGTGGAGGTCTGAAGCTGCAAAAGTAAGGCCAGCACTGGAAGAATAATAGATGAATAAGTTCTTAGTCAGAGATCAGGATCCGTAGTACTACGGAAGACTAATGGTTGTTGAAAACCATAATTTTGTTGACATCATCAAGTTGGGAGAAATAATAGAAGAAGGCATCAAAAACGGAATCGTGACAAATTTTGAAGCACTCCAGGCCACAAATAAAGCCTTGCAGTTAGAAGGTATCTCCAAGAAGAAAAAAGTAGGTGTAGTGATTATAGCCCAAGGTCCAAAGTCTCTCTTACATACCAAACCCCACCCACATATTAGCCTTCACCTCCAAGATACCAACAACCTTCCGCCACTTACCATACTTATAACACCCAACCAGCATAGTACCACTCACCGCCAGCCCGCCAAAACTACCAAAAACCTAGACCAAATTTCAACCGCATACCACCCAGACAATACACCCCAATTGCTGAACCCATCGAGCAACTGTACAAGAGAGTGAAGGCTACCGGTTATGTCACTCCCATTCCCGCTATTGCTATGGAAAACTCTTCTCAGTGGATCAACCCAAATAAGACACGTCCCTATCACTCGGGCATAAAAGGGACATACTATTGATGAATGTAGTAACTTGAAGGATAAGATCCAGACATTAGTTGACACCAAAGTCATACACGACCCAGATTGTTGATACCCAATTTTTTTCCAAAATAATTTTAAAAATGCATATATCTCTTCAAAATCATGCATTAGCATCAATTGATATTTTTTCACAATTTTTTACATTTTTATTAATTTGCTCAGTATTTTATTTTTAATAAATAATTATAAAATTACATCACAAATGATTTCAAAAACCTGTCTTGATTTAATATTATTATTATGGTCCTATTGAGTCCAAATCATTCCATAAATAGCCAAATTGGCACCTTTTTGGCTTTAATTTTAATAACTTTGAAATTATAGCCCATGCATATAATTTTTGTGTTATTTTTACAAGAAATTAGTCTTTTGTATTTTTAAATACTAAATAACCATTTAAAAACATTTCTATGCATGAAATTCATTTTTTTATAATTAGTAATTATTTTAACTAATTTATTTGGGGTATTTAACAAATAGTCATTATTTATTTCAATTTCAGCCTAATTAACTAGCCCAAATACCTTTATGAATCAGCCCAATAAACCCAAGCGAGAAATCCTTACCTAACCCGACGCAAGTCTTATTGAATCCTGGCTGTTGATCAATTTTTATCAACGGCCCAAATTACTCCTGCCATAATTAAACCTAAAGACTACCCCCATACCTCTCATTTTCCTCTTCTCACCCTGCCGTCACTCACCTCCCCTCCTCTCAAATGCTCTCTAAACCCAACCCTAATTCCCCCTCGCCGTCACTCTCCACCACTGTCCATGGTGGTTTCTCACCACCCTCAGACCTCCAAGGGTCTCACTTATGCTGGGTACTGCCGTCTCTAAAGTCCTCAAGGGACCAAGGTTAGTCCGCTTACGCCTTTGGCCCTTTCTTGCCTGTCTCAGGCTACTCTGGTTCGATTTCTAGTAAGATCCTCTTATTTTTCCTTAAACCTATGGATTTCTAAGACTATGTCTTCATCTCTATGTTATTTTTTCAATTCCCGAATTTCGTCCGTTGAACTTCTCAGATCTGTACAGATCTCAAAAGGGTTGAACTTATTTTCACTTGTTTTTATGAAAATATTATGATTTTCAAGTGATTGTTATTCTCCTAAACTAGGGTTTCCTGAAAATCCTTTCTTCAAAACGTTTTCTAACTTTAAGTTTTTAATCCCCTGTTCTTGTGTGTTTTGACTGCTTTTTTTGAGTTTTTCCTTAACCCTAACTAGCTTAAGCTAAAACCCCCAATTTTTGGCATTTTGTTTGGATTCTGAGCTTGTCCGTGTTATTGGTTACATGACTTTGTTCTATTGCTTTGGTTCGCATGATTTCTTCTTCGTTTAATTTGAACATCTTGTGATTTTACCCTAATGTGCCTTTATTAGGGTTCCTGGTTCGATTTCTCGACTGATTCTACATGTCTATATTCAGTCTGTTTGTTTATTCATGGAAAACCTACTTCTTTCTCCTTAAATCAGTGTTTTTTTGAATTTTCGATTCATTGATTTGCTATATTGATACATATGTGCTGATTTCTCGATTATTTCCCCATTTTTACACCTTTTAATTATTTCTTGCCTTATTTTGATTAACTGTGATACTTGCTGATTCTTATTAAATATTTCCTTAATTAAACTATTGTTTATTTACCCTTAATTACCCACTATGTACCTAAGTTTATTTGATTTCTTTCCTTAATTATCTGCCCTGCTCTTTACCGTTAACTAGTTACCCCTTAATTAGAGGAAGACCTTACTGATTTTATGCATGTAATCCTCCCTAATTACTGAACAATTGATTTTTTACCTTATTTTATCTAGCTCCCAGCTTCTATATATACTCTCATCTATTCTCACTTCTAGATACGGACACTAGTTCAAAAACTCTTTCTTACACTCAAAACTCTTCTCTTTTTTGTTACTTGCAACTATCACTGAACTAGCCGGCTGTAAGCCAAGGCTAGTTATTGCACCACATATGCTCGTATCTTGTGTTTTTCTCTCCTTAACTGGTATGTCCTAATTCAATTTCAAGTGCAAAATTCAATGTGCTCTGTTACTACTTTAGTTCATTGATTTCCAGTCTTGTTCCTGCTTAAGATCTTGTTGTTTAATGTGTAACTTGCATGTCTAAATCAATGTTTCACCTAGCATGCCTTAACTACCCTATTTAATCACTAGCCTATATGAATTTGGTCCTGTTTAACTTGTGATTAACATGTCTAAGGATCTTCCTATTGCTTTCTCTAGCATGCCTCAACCTAATTTTGTTCCTTGTATGTCAGCATGTTTGATGGTTTGCCTGATCTGTTTACTAAGGTTCTAGTTTAATCTGCTTTGCTAAGTTGTCTAATATTTCTAAGTAACTCTGGTTCTATTCCTCATCTGTCGAGTGTAATTTGTTTCCACATGGTTGTTTTTTGATCCATGTTCTATGTCTTTACTACTAGTTGTATGATTAACTCTTTAATCCTATAAAACTCTTGAAAAGACTTATGTTCTCATGTTGCTATATGTTTCACTACATGTGTTCTGTATGTCCCCCATTCCCAATACCCCTGTGTGAATTTTGTTAATGCTGGACCTATTGGTTCTGTAGACAATCAGGCTGCTTACTGATTTTTCAAAAAACATGTTTACATTGTTTTCAAGCTGTTTTACTAACTGATCAGTCCTTATTTTCAAAAAATTTCTTTACTTATTGAATTATCCCAGTGTTGTTTTCTTGTCAAAACCTTTTCAAAACTATGTCGCACTCTCACTTTACTCCTAAATCCTTAGGTTTTGCCCCTCTAGTGTGTGTACTTCCTTGGGATCCTCTTGAGGTCCCTTTGAACTCTGTCACACTGTGGATGGCCCTTCCACACTGCACTTATTCAATCCCTGTTATGAAAAGTCTAGGTTTGAGCACATCCCGGGATCCTTGAGGTCCTTAGGGAACTCTGACACACCTGGACACAAATCTGGCTATGAAATCCTTTGGCATTTGGGATCATTGAAGGCCTGGCCTTACCAGGTTTTCCTTGGGCCTATTTCAGGCTCCCTAAAATATAGAAACCATGTTTCTAGGCTTTATATTCTGCAAATCGGCATTAGAAGCCACGTCCTAGGACTAATGTCTTCATTTGCATCCAAATCATGCTAAACCTGCATTAGATATCCTGTTCTTAGGGCTTCACGTTTATTACTTCAGCATACTTTACATTACTATTCCATGCTTTAATTTGGCACAAGTGTTTTCACTTAGAAACCCTACTATTAGGATAATAGCCCTGTCTTAATAAACTGTCATTCCTGTATGCACTTAGATATCATGTTCTAGGAACTCTGTTTGCATTTGTATGAACACATCTATTTCGACAATGAGTAACTGACCCTGAAAAGGCATAAAACAGTCTCACATACATATTTATGTAATTTGAACATAACTGGTATAAATACCCTTTTTTTTTTAAAACTGTGTCACCTAGAACATCATGTTTGTAGGTTAAACAACTTCTAAAGTGTTTAACAATTCTTGTAACTGTAAATGCGTGCAATCCCACGCCTAGGCAAGTCTTAGGTAATTAATCTCTATATAAACTGGAAACTGCGTTCTGTGAGTTCGCATTGGAACCCATTTCCTAGGGCTGATATGCTCATTTACTTGCAAATCATATAAAACTGCATTAGATATCATGTTCTTAGGGCTTCACATTTACTCCCTCAGTATATCACATATCGCCAATCCATGCTTTAATGTTGCACAAGTATTCTCACTTAGAAATCCTGCTATTAGGTCAATGAATAACTTTAACAAAAAAATCTGTCAATCCTGTGTGCATTTAGATACCATGTTCTAGGAATTCTGTTTGCATTCGTTTGAATATGCCTAGTCTAATTAAAATAAGTCATTGATCCTGAAGAGGCATAAAAACAGTCTCGCATATAGGAGTATGTTTTTTCTGAGTACAACTGGTACTAATCTTTCATTTTCAAATCCGTGTCACCTAGAATAGCATGTTTGTAGGTTAAATAACTTCAAAACTGTTTAAAATATCTTGTTATTGTTATTACGTACAGTTCCATACCTAGGCCAGCCTTAGGTAATTAATCTCTATATAAAATTGGAAACTGTATTTTTGATTGTTTACTGCTAAGTTTTACAGGACTTAAACTTAGAAGGAAAACTGATTAGGACCCTGCCATTGAGTTTGGGAAACAATGTTGCATATTCTGTATATTAATGTTCTCCTAGACATCTTCTCCTAGGACTCTTTCTAAAAAGTGCATGTATTTGTGTTTGAGACGTGCTTTTTATTTGCTATATGTGTGGAGGTAAACATGAGCCTTTTAATTTCTTTCTTTCACTTACTTGCTGGTCCTACCTGGTATTTGCTTGTCGCCTAGATGTTTTCTTTTTAAATACCTTAGGGGTTGTCTAGAATTGCCCATATTTAGAGGTCCTTAGAGCTCGCTAAATAAAATTTTCTTAATAACCACCAAGGGGTGGGGTAATGGGTAGAAAAGGATATGATGATCCATGCACTAATGCAACGTGTAGCCCCTCACCGAGGAGTGATTACCAGTTATTGCATGGATATGATCCTATTGGATACTTAAGACCCCTTTCACTTATTTAAATATGTGTACTTAGACTGCTAATATGTTAAAGCCTTCATTCATTCACATATGTGTGCTTAGACTACTTATTTGCACTTGATTAATTCAAAAAGTAAGTTTTGACGGAACCCACAGTTGTGGAGGGGTGCCTAACACCTTCCCCTTGAAGTAACTTCAAGCCCTTACCCAATCTATGGTTATACAATTAGTGTTATAAATGACCCATAATAGGTGCCCTAACGCACCTTAATTCGTTAGGTGGCGCGACTGTTCAAATTCTTTACATCCCTTTTCCCAAAAGGAAATGAGTTGTCCCAATAATGTCAAAAACTCTGACTAATCCGAAAGGAGAGAAAAAAGGGGAGCGTGACAGCATGGTGACTCTGTTGGGGATTTAGGCTTTTACCATATCAAACCGCTTTGTGAATTTGTCTAAATGTGCCTTACTTTGTTAATACTTGCACCCTTTTCCTTTCCTCTTTATGTGCAATTAACTGTTTACTCTCCCAAGTATTTATTTTCCCAAAATGAAACTGACATGTTTCTTTGTTTTCTTCTGTAACCGCTCTCAATTATAACTGATGTATTTATCGCTTTCATAATGTGCAAATACGTGACAACATGTTGTTTATTGGTTATTTATTGTTGCATAATCATGTTCAACATTATATTCCACTCGTACCTAAACAAATCCTTTTGGAACGCTTGATGAGTGGTTGCACTCTTCCATTTTATATCACCCCCTAAATTCGGAAAGGCTTATTTGCGGTAAAATCAGTCGATCAACGGTGCAGTAGACGGTTCCGTGCCTTTCCCCCTCAAGTTGTCCGCTTGAGGGTACCAGACTAGACCTCTAAGAAACCTTACCCTTGTTATATTGTGCATGCATCATGGTAAAACCTAGGCGGGTTAATATGTCGTCCGCACAATAACCCTTTAAGACAAGCCTTATACAAAAGTCCACCGGGGTTTTCATAATCCCAACGGACGCAATCTTGCATTAATTTGGAGATAAAATGCCAATATGCTAATCATAAGTGTATAAATAGTCGAATTTGGTGGGGTAAAGGGACTAACCATTTTTTTTCTTGCAGAAAATGAGGCACGAAGTCCCCAAATTCGGTATGGTCAGCAATATTGCACCAATACTCCTAGACTGGTGGGAAAATCTTTCCTCGAGTGACAAGAAACATGTGAAGAAGATTCTTCTGGGACCAAGTAGATTATATTTATTCGCTTTTCCAAATTTAATAAGGTCAAGTGCCAATAATGACTTATCTTTATTATCTTAGTGTCGTTCCGGGATTCGTCTATTTTTATATTAATGAAGTGAGGCATTTATTGGCATTTAAGTTATCCAAATAAACTTGTCGCTAGGCCTATCTCGGGCACAACGAGGCTCCTAATTAGGACGCGAAGTTACATCTTTCCGCAATATATGTTTAAATACTGCAAGTATTTTATCAGAACCCTTACTGACTTGGATACCTTTTTGTTTTTCTTTATTTTGATTATCCCCATTCCCCAAAGGTTGGTTAACGCATACTGGCATTATCAGCTTATCATACCAGATCCAGAGGCCCTCAACCTCTTTCCTCCTCCAAGTGTACCGAAAATGGACTATTGTGTAATTGTCGAGGATGAGGAGGAGGAAGGTCCTACCATCCAAGCCATGAGAAAGGAATCATCCCTCAGAAATTGGACTGTCAGACCATCTAGGGTCCGACGAGTCTCGGGGTAGCAAGGCTGAACAAGACTATTTATTTCGCTTGCTAACAATTTCCCTTTTGCAGTTCTATTTTAAATAAAATCTCTAGCGTTCCAAAAACATTTGTTTAAATTATTGAACATTGCTTTTTATGTTTCAATGAATTGACATTTATTATTATCATTTTCTCTCATACTTTTTACCTATACAACATTACCATTTCCTGTCTCTATGAATCAATGACTGTGACATGCAATGAGACAACCCAACAAAATGATAGTGATTCAGAAGAAGAAGATATCATACCCGAGGAAATCGTCAGAGAAGTAGAGGACTTCGAGAACAAGCCTAAGTCCAATCAGGACGAAACTGAGGTAATCAACTTGGGAGATTCAGAGACTGTTAAAGAAACTCGCATCAGCATCCACTTGTCACCGTTAGAGAAAGAAGAGTACACACAATTCTTGAAGGAATATGAGGACATATTTGCATGGTCATACGATGGTATGACTGGACTAAGTACATCTATTGTGGCTCGAAAGTTTCCCACTAATCCAATGTGCCCGCCAGTGAAGTAGAAGCTCCGGAAGTTCAAGCCTGATATGAGTCTAAAATCAAGGAGGAAGTCACTAAATAAATAAACACCAAGGTACTCAGGGTGGTTGAATATCCAACATGGTTAGCCAACATCGTGCCAGTACCGAATAAGGATGGAAAGTTCAGGGTTTGTGTTGATTATCGACATCACAACCGAGCTAGTTCGAAGGATGAATTCCCCCTTCCAAACATACACATCCTAATCGACAATTGTGCCAAACATGAACTCTAGTCATTTGTGGAGTTTCTCCGGTTATCATCAGATCTTGATGGACGAAGAGGACGCTGAGAAAACGGCTTTCATTACGCCATGGGGAGTGTATTGTTACAAGATGATGCCATTCAACCTAAAGAATGTTGGGGCCACTTCATGAGAGTTATGACTACTATCTTCCATGACATGATACATAAGGAAATCGAGGTGTATGTGGACGATGTCATCGTCAAGTTCAGGAAAGCCACCGACCATATAGCATATTTAAGGAAGTTCTTCAACAGATTAGGGAAATAGAACTTGAAACTAAATCCCACAAAATATGCATTCAGGGTTCCTGCCGGAAAATTGCTTGGGTTCATCGTTAGCCGTCGAGGGATAGAACTAGATCCATCAAAAGTCAAAGCATCCAGGAGATGCCGCCACCAAAGAATAAGAAGGATGTAATGAGTTTTCTAGGACGGCTAAATTACATCAGCCGATTCAAAGCCCAGTCCACAGTCATATGTGAACCAATCTTCAAGATGTTAAAGAAAGACGCTGCAACCAAATGGACTGAGGATTGTCAAAAGGCCTTCGACAGAATCAAGGAGTACCTATCAATGCCACGAGTCTTGGTCCCACCAGAGTCAGGTAGACCATTACTAATCTACCTTGCGGTACTAGATGGAGCTTTCGGTTGCATTTTGGGGCAGCACGACGAGACAGGAATAAAGGAACATACTATCTATTACCTGAGTAAGAAGTTCACTCCATATGAGGCACGACACTCTCTGCTGGAACGTACCTGTTGTTCTCTAACCTGGGTAGCTTAGAAGCCGAGACACTACTTCTGTGCCTACACAACATACCTCATATCAAGGATGGATCCCTTGAAGTATATCTTTCAGAAGTCCATGCCCACTGGCAAGCTGGCTAAGTGGAAAATCCAGCTGAGTGAGTTCGACATTGTCTATGTGACTCAGAAAGCAGTCAAGGGACAGGCATTGGCATATATTCTAGCTGAAAATCCTGTGGGAGGAGAATACAAACCCCTAAAAATGTATTTTCCTGATGAAGACGTACTGTTCATAGAAGAAGACATTGCCGAATTCTATGATGGCTGGAGGATGTTCTTTGATGGAGCGGCAAATTTCAAAGGAGTCGGTGTTGGAGCAGTCTTAGTATCGGAAAGCAGCCAAAATTATCCGGTATCTGCTAAACTCAGATTTCCCTGCACCAACAAGATGGTAGAGTATGAAACCTGCATACTAGGGCTCAACATGGCCATCGACATGAATATTCAGGAGTTGCTGGTTATCACTGATTCAGATTTGCTTATACACCAAGTACAAGGAGAATGGGCCACCAGGAATTCGAAGATATTTCCATATCTACACCATGTGCAGGAATTGAGGAAGAGGTTCACAAAGACAGAATTTCGGCACTTCCCCAGAATTTAGAACGAGTTTGCCGATGCACTGGCCAATTTATCATCCATGATACATCATCCAAATAAGAACTTCATTGATCCTATTCCAGTAAATATCAATAGCTAGGTTGCATATTGTACCCATTTTGAAAAAGAAACAGACGTGAAACCTTTGTTCCACGACATCAAGGAATATTTGGCAAAGGGAGAGTACCCAAAGCATGCAAATCACACCTAGAAACATACGATTCAGAGGTTGTCCAACGGTTTCTTTCACAACGGAGGAACCCTGTACAGGAGAACTCCTGATTTGAGATTATTGAGAGCCAAAGGAAGCTTCTAAACTATTGAAGAGATACATGATGGGACCTACGGCCCGCATGTGAATGGATTTTTCTTGGCCAAAAAGATACTTAGAGCCGGTTATTTCCTGATGACCAAAGAGACCGACTGCATCTAGTACGTTCGGAAATCCTACCAATGTCAAGTACACACATACATGATAAAAGTGCCGCCAAATGAACTCAATGCAACTAGTTCACCTTGGACATTCGCCGCTTGGGGAATGGACGGCATCGGTCCGATCGAGCCCACCACCTCAAATGGGCACATGTTCATCTTGGTAGCTATTAATTACTTCACCAAATGAAAAGTAGCATCTTAGAAAGTAGTGACTAAGAAAGTCGTGGCAGACTTTGTCCGCGACCGGAATATTTGTCTATTTGGAGTTCCAGAATAGCTCATTACGGACAACGCTTCCAATCTCAACAGTAATCTAATGAAGGCCATGTGCGAGACTTTAAAAATCAAGCACAAGAATTCCATAGCCTATAAACCTCATATAAAAGGAGATGTAGAAGCCGCCAACAAGAACATCAAGAAGATATTGAGAAAGATGGTAGAAAATCACAAACAATGGCACGAAAAGCTGCCATTTACCTTGTTGGGATACAACACCACAGTCTGCACGTCAACCGGGGAAACTCCCTACTTATTGGTTTATGGTACAGAAGTTGTTATTCCTGCCGATGTGGAGATTCCTTCCTTAAGGATCATATAGGAAGCTGAGCTCAGCGATGCAGAATGGATTACTTCCCTATTTTTTAAATCTTTTAATTATTTCTTGCCTTATTTTGATTAACTGTGATACTTGCTGATTCTTACTAATATTTTACTTAATTAAACTCTTGTTTATTTACCCCTAATTCCCTACTCCGTACCTAAGTTAATTTGATTTTTTTCCTTAATTATCTGCTATGCTCCTTACCGTTAATTGGTTACCCCTTAATTAGAGGAAGACCTTACTGAATTTATGCATGTAATCCTCCCCAATTACTGAACAATTGATTTTTTACCTTATTTTTTCTAGCTCTCAGCTGCTACATATAATCTCCTCTATTCTCACTTCTAGACACGGACACTTGTTCAAAAAGTGTCTCTTACACTCAAAACTCTCTAATCTTCTTTGTTACTTGCAATTGTCACTGAACTAGCCGGTTTTAAGCCAAGGCTAGTTATTGCACCACATCTGCTCGTATCTTGTGTTTTCTCTCCTTAACTTGTATGTCCTAATTCAATTTCAAGTCCAAAATTCAATGTGCTCTATTACTGCTTCAGTTCATTGATTTCCAGTCTTGTTCCTGCTTAACATCTTGTTGTTCAATGAGTAACTTGCCTGTCTAAATCATTGTTTCACCTAGCATGCCTGAACTACCATATTTATTCACTATCCTGTATGAATTTTGTCCTGTTTAACTTGTGATTAGCATGTCTAAGGATTTGCCTATTGCTTTTTCTAGTATGCCTCAACCTGATTTTGTTCCATGTATGTCAGTATGTTTGATGGTTTGCCTGATCGGTTTACTAAGGTTCTGGTTAATCTTCTTTGCTAAGTTGTCTAATATTTCTAAGTAACTCTGGTTCTATGCCTCATCTGTCTAGTGTTATTTCTTTTCACATGGTTGTTCTGTGATCTGTGCTCTATGTCTTTACTACTAGCTGTATGATTAACTCCTTAATCGTATAAAACTCTTGAAAAAGCTTATGTGCTCCTATTGCTATATGTTTCACTATATGTGTTCTGTATGTCCCCAATTCAAAATACCCATGTGTGAATTCTGTTAATGCTGGACCTGTTGGTTCTGTAGCCAATCAGGCTGCTTACTGATTTTTCAAAAAAAATGTTTACATTGTTTTCAAACTGTTTTACTAAATGATCAGTCCGTATTTTTAGAAAACATCTTTACTTATGAATTATTTTAGTGTTGTTTTCTTGTCAAAACCTCCTCAAAACTATGTCAAGCACTCTCACTTTACTCCTAAGGAAGCCTATGTACCCAATAACATCACTAGTGGAGAGATGGACAACATTGTTGGGCAAGTGTTGGAAAGCCATACGATCACTTTTCATGAAGACGAGCTGCCACCGGAAGGACTAAGTCACAATAAAGCACTACAAATCACAGTGCAGTTTGAGGACAAATTCATTGCCAGGGTCCTGATTGATGGGGGTTCTAGTCTCAACATATGTCCACTAACTACTTTAAAAGGTTGGGTAAAGGTCTGCACGAGATACGGAGAGGGAGTATGAATGCTAAAGAATTTGATGGGTCTCAAAGGGCTACAATTGGGGAGACCAACCTCAGCCTACAGATAGGCCTGACCTAGTTCGATGGTGAGTTTCAAGTATTGGATATATCTGCTACATTCAATCTATTATTGGGGCGACCGTGGATACATGCTACTGGGGCCGTGGCTTCTACTCTACATCAAGCTGTGAAGTTTGAGTGGAACCATCAGGAAGTGATCCTCCATGGGGATGGAAGTAACCCTATTTACACCAACCAAATTGTTCCGGTCGCCGAGAATAGAAGGAAGTTGGGTGGAGAAACATACCGTCGCATCGAGTGTGTCAACACAATTGAGAAAGAAAAATGGTGGATCAGTAATATAGAAAGCATATTGGCATGGACATGGTATGAAACTAGCAAGGGTCTCGGCAAGAATCTCTAGGGGATCACCAAACCGATACATCTAAAGCGTCACGGCACAACTTTTGTGCTTGGGTATGAATACACCTGGCACGAGTATCAGAATTGGTCGCCACCATGGTGTGGTCCTTATTACTCTCTAGAGCAACCAATAGCATATTTGAACCAGTTATTTCATCAACCTAACATGATGTGGGGGTCCAAAGAAGATGAAATTTTAGCTGGCATAAGGAATCTGTTTCTGGATGATGAAGACATGGACTGCAGTGCAATCGTTGAGGAGGAGGAGGAATGCCTTATTATTCAGACAATGGAGAAGGGAGTTGTTCTCAAGAATTGGACTGCTGCACCATCAAAGGCCAGTCGAGTTCCTGGGTATCTTGGCAATTATCATCATTTATTTTTGAAAACTATTTCATGAGTATTTAAGACATTTTTCAGTATTTTGTTTTGAGCGTATTTTGTTTTGAAATAATTGCTCGAGTCATCGAGAAATACTTGTTTGACATTTTCAAGATTTATTTAATGCATTGTTATTTTTAGTATTTATTATATTTTTTACATTTTCTCTCTACAACGTTATTATTAGTTATCCCGATGAACCTACGACTGTGACATGTAATGAGACAACGCAACATAAGGATAGTGATTCAGAGGATCTGGAAGATGATATAATACCCGAGGAAATTTTCAAAGAAGTGGAAATTTTTTAAAACAAACCTAAGACCAATTTGGATGAGACCGAAATAGTTAATTTGGGAGACTTCGAAACAGTCAACGAAACTCGTGTAAGCATCCACCTATCGCCGTCAGAGAAAGAAGAATACATCTAGTTCTTGAAGGAGTACGGGGATATTTTTGCTTGGTCCTATAATGATATGACCGGTTTGAGCACTTCCATAGTGGCTCACAAACTACCTACCAACCCTATGTGTCCACCTGTAAAGTAGAAGCTCAGAAAGTTCAAACTAGATATGAGTCTGAAAATAAAAGAAGAAGTCACCAAGCAGATCAAAGCCAAGGTTCTCAGAGTGGTTGAATATCCGACCTGGTTGGCTAACATTGTGCCATTTACAAAGAAAGATGGGAAAGTCAAAGTGTGTGTCGACTATCGGGACCTAAATAGATTAAGTCCCAAAGATGATTTCCCATTGACCAATATACACATACTGATCGACAAATGTGCCAAGCATGAACTTCAATCCTTTGTGGATTGCTTTGCGGGATATCATCAGATCTGGATGGATGAAGAGGAGGCTGACAAGATAGACTTTAGAACACCATAAGGAGTATATTTCTACAAAATTATGTCGTTTGACCTAAAGAATGATGGATCCACTTACATGAGGGCCATGACAACCATTTTCCACGACATGATACACAAGGAGATAGAGGTCTACATGGACGATGTCATTATCAAATCTAAAAAGGGTACATATCACTTAATAGATTTGAGGAAATTCTTTGATCAACTTCAAATGTACAACCTGAAACTGAATCCCGCAAAATGTGCCTTGGGAGTCCCTGCTGGAAAGCTGTTAGGGTTCATCATCAACCGCTGAGGAATGGAGCTAGATCCGTCAAAGGTTAAGGCTATCCAAGATTTTCCACCTCCGAAGAACAAGAAAGTTGTGATGAGTTTCTCAGGGCGTCTCAATTACATCAGCTGTTTCATAGCACAATCAACTGTGATCTCTGAACCGATTTTCAAAATGTTGAAGAAAGACGCTGGTTGGACCGAAGAATGTCAGAAAGCATTTGACAAAGTCAGGGAATATTTGTCCACACAACCGGCCCTGGTCCCACCGGAACTTAGGAGACCTCTGCTACTCTATTTATTTAGACTAGATGGGGCTTTCGGCTAAGTCTTGGGAAAACACGACAAGACGGGAAGAAAGGAACAAGCCATATACTATCTGAGTAAGAAATTCATACCCTTCGAAGCACGATATTCTTTGTTGGAATGCACCTGATGCGCTTTGACATGGATAGCTCAAAAGTTGAGGCACTACTTCTATGCCTACACCACATATCCCATATCACAGATTGATCCGTTAAAATACATCTTCCAGAAACCCATGTCCATGGGGAAGTTAGAAAAATGGCAGATATTAGTAAGTGAGTTTGACATCATCTATGTAATTCAGAAGGCTATCAAGGGGCAAGTGTTAGCGGATAATCTGGCAGGAAATCATGTAGGTGGAGAACGAACCACTGAAAACGTATTTTCCCGACGAAGGGGTATCATTTGTAGTAGAAGATATCACCAAAACCTATGATTGTTGGAGAATGTTCTTTGACCGGAGCTACAAATTTCAATAGAGGTAGGTATTGGAGTAGTTTCAGTATTAGAGACAGGTCAACACTATCCAGTATCCGCAAAGCTCAGGCTTCCATGTACTAACAATATGGCAGAATATGAGGCTTTCATCTTGGGAATCAAGTTGGTCACTAACATGAATGTTAAGGAATTACTGGTAATTGCTGGCTCAGACCTTTTGGTACATCAGGATATGAGAGAATGGGCTACAAAGAATATCAAAATACTACCGTATTTGTACTATGTACAAGAATTGATGAAGAGATTCACAAAGATAGAGTTCAAACATGTTCCGAGAATCCAGAACGAGTTCACAGATGCATTGGCCACTCTATCTTCCATGATACAACACCCAGACAAGAATTTCATCGACCCTATCCCAGTAGGGATTCATAATAAGCCATATTATTGTGCTCATGTTGAAGAAGAAACTGATGGAAATCCATGGTTTCATGACATTAAAAAATATTTGGCAAAAGGAGAATATCCGGAGCACACAAATCATACTCAGAAATGCACACTCTGAAGATTATCCAACCACTTCTTCCAAAGCGGAGGAATTCTATAAAAAAGAACTCAAGATATGGGATTATTATGATGTGTCGACGTCAAGGAAACATCCAAATTTCTCGAAGAAATACAAGTCGGAACTTGCGGACCACACATGAATGGCTTCGTCTTATCTAAGAAGGTCTCAAGATCAGGATATTTTTTTATGACTATGGAAATAGACTGCATCTGGTATGTTCAAAATCAATTCCAAGTACATGCTGATATGATACAAGTGCCACCCAATTAACTCAATGCAACAGTGCGCCTTATCCTTTCTCCACTTGGGGGATGGATGTCATCGGTCCAATCTAACCCGCCCCTTCAAATGGGAACATGTTCATCCTAATGGCCATAGACTATTTCACAAAATGGTTTGAAGCCGCATCTTACAAGGTTGTAACTAAGAAGGTTGTCGCAGATTTCATCAGGGATCATATTATTTGTCGATTCGGGATACCGGAAACAATTATCACCGACAACGCCGCCAACCTTAATGGTGATTTGATGAAATCCATGTGTGAAACCTTCAAGATCAAGCATAAGAATTCCACATCATACAATCCACAAATGAAGGGAGTTGTGGAAACCACCAACAAGAACATCAAGAAGATACTAAGGAAGATGGTAGATAATCACAAACAATGGCACGAGAATTGACCATTTGCCTTACTGAGATATCGTACCACGGTTCACATATCAACCGGGGCAACTCCTTTTTTACTGGTCTACGGTACTGAAGCCGTCATTCTCGCCGAAGTAGAAATTCGTTATTTGAGAATCATACAAGAGGCTGAACTCAACGATGCAGAATAGATACAAAGTCCCTATGAACAACTGGCTCTCATTGACGAAAAAAGAATGACTGCGGTATGTCACGATCAACTTTACCAGCGCAGAATGTCCAG
Source organism: Nicotiana paniculata (assembly GCA_005239505.1). Lineage (NCBI taxonomy): Eukaryota > Viridiplantae > Streptophyta > Magnoliopsida > Solanales > Solanaceae > Nicotiana > Nicotiana paniculata. Next base: position 62,047 of record ML325493.1, read on the forward strand.
AGACAATTCACACCAGGGCAATTGGTGCTAAAGCGGATCTTCCCGCATCAAGATGAAGCCAAGGGAAATTTTTCACCCAATTGGAGGGGCCTAGATGGTTCACAGAGTACTAACAGGAGGAGCGCTCATACTTGCAAAAATGGTAGAAGAAATGTGTCCAAAACCTATCAACTCAGACGCAGTCAAAAGATACTATGTTTAGATTGTTCCTTCATTTGATGTAACTGAACTACGCTTGACCTGATTCCCGTTTATGAGGGGATACGTAGGCATCCCTGTGGGTTCGATCACATCTCAATAAAATCTTCATTTGCCATGGTCAGAAATTGGGGCAAAATTTTGAGGAGGACCCTCAAAATTCTGAAGCAAGGAAGTCGCAATGTGTCTAAAATATGTTACAGTCATTGGTTAATATAAATTAATTGATAATGCATATTACTATATTTTAAATAACTACATTCATCAAATCCACGCATATTTTCAAAAACTTTATTTTAGAAATAGCCAGATGTTGTCCAGGGTAACTCAAACAAGATCTCAAGACATGAGCAAAAAGCAAAGCGATAAGGAGAAAGCACGGACCAACCTTCCCTGAAAACTCACGATTTTTCTTTGGATGCAGGCACAATGAACATAACAGGAATATTTGAAAATACATACACACAGCAAAATCGCTATCTTCGTAACGACAAAGTTGCCAAATGCAAACACAACTTCAGCTAAGAAATACTTTGCTTTCTCCATATCACTCATTGTTTTCCCGCATGAGGCTTAGCCTGCCTCCTTAAACTGCATAAGGCTAAGAACTGGCTTTCTTTGCATGAGACTAAGCAGTGTCTCCCATTTGCATGAGGCTAAGCATTGCGTCCTTAAACCGCATAAGGCTAAGAACTGTCTTTCTTTGCATGAGACAGCATTGTCTCCTACTTGAATGAGGCTAAGCATTGCCTCGTTAACTGCATAAGGCTAAGCACTGCCTTCTTTTGCATGAAACTAAGCATTGTCTCTTGCTTGCATGAGGCTAAGCATTGCCTCCTTAACTGCATAAGGCTAAGCACTGCCTTCCTTTGCATGAGACTAAGCATTGTCTCCTACTTGCATGAGGCTAAGAATTCCCTTCTTAATTGCATAAGTCTAAGCACATTTCTTTTCATGAGACTAAGAATTGTCTCCTATTTGCATGAGGCTAAGACATGCCTCCTTAACTGCATAAGGCTAAGCATTGACTTCCTTTGTATGAGACCAAGCATTGTCTCCTATTTGCATGAGGCTAAGCCCTGCTTCTTTAATAGCATAAGGCTAAGCACTGCCTTTCGTTTCACGAGACTAAGTATTGTCTCCTCTTACCATGAGGCTAAGAACCGCCTCCCTAATTGCATAAGGCTAAGCACTAACTTTCCTTGCATGAGGCTAATCATTTACTCTTTAACTACATAAGACTAAGCATTGCCTGTCCCCGCATGAGACTAAGCATTGTCTCCTCTTTGCATGAGGCTAAGCACTGCTTCCCTAATTGCATAATGCTAAGCATTGCCTTTCCTGCATGAGACTAAGCCCTGCCTCCTTAATTTCACAAGGCTAAGCACTGCCTTTTCCTCATGATTAAATACTATCTCCATTACGCCGTCTAAGACTTAGCATTTCCCTCGCCATTCCCAAGACTAAGCCTTGTCTTGTAATATCTTCGCATATGACCAAACATTATGTCTTTGCATTTTATGGGCTGAAACATTGTCATTTTGTCCAAAGGCACCATAATCTGAAGGAATCATCCTCATAGACGGAAGACACCATTCTATGGCCCAAGGATCTCTCAAAGTGCACATCATTATTCAAAGGCGTCATGGTCCAGAGGCCCCATTCTCATGGCGAAGGACATCATTTCATGGCCTGCAAATCCCTTATCACATGATTCATGGCCCGGGACGTCATGGTCTAAGGACATCATCCTCGCCGTCCAAAGACAACATTCATGGTCCAAAGGGAATCTTCATCATGTTTAAATTCTCGCCATAATTTATATACTTGCATGCATCGTGTTTTAAGTCTTGCAGGTAAACCAGGAAGTAAATGTCCTCCTAACGGGAGCAATCTTCGCTCCGGTTTTTGTTCAGTTACCCACTTTTACTTGATAACCATTTAGATACTCATTCTGAGGTACATCTGCAACGTTTCATACTCCATATAAACTTATCTGAGACTGTCCTACCCAAAAGAACCCTTTCCGAACCATACAATCATTCCTATAACAACTTTGTCGGTTTCGTTCGCAGTTGGATCCACATCTACACACGCTCTGATTCTCGCAATACTAGGGATATGTAGGCAACTCAGGAACCACAGTCCGGCCTCCATTTTTCAAACCACATCATTCGGTCAAAATCGGGCATCATTTTCTTTATCCGACAACTCTTGCATCATTCCCGGGTAAAGAGATGTAGTTGTTGATACCCAATTTTTCCCTCATATATTTTTTAAATAATATATATACTTTCAAATTAATTTACAAGATTTAAACGAGAACCTTTTATAATTTTTCATAATTTTAGATCTTTTTAAATTAATTTTCTTGCATTAACTTACATAAAAATTCAGTAATTATCCCTTTAAATTATTTGTGATGACTTAATCATCCAAATTACTATTTTCATCCTCATACATGTTTTATAATATTTTTCATTTTATTATGTTTACATTTTTAAGCTATTTATTTACTTTTTCAATAATAGTCTATGTTCATGCATAATTATATTTTTATTATATTATTTGTGCCAAAATAGTATTTTATATTTTTAATGTTAAGCTATTTATTTTCAATCATTTTACTAAACAAGTAATATTTATATTACTCATAAATTAATTTTTATAAATTGATTTAAACAAATTTTTCATATTTAATTTATAGCCCCTAAATAAAGTCTAATTTTCAGACTAAATTACAGGCCCAAATACCCAGCCCATTTCTTTGATCCCTCAGCAGCCCATACAAATGACTCATTATCTTTGACCCGCCTAGTTTCCTATTTAATCTTGGCCGTTGATCTCAAATGATCAACGGCCAATAATAAATCTCCCATTCTCCTTATATCCCATAACCCAAACCCTAGAGCCCATTCTATCATTTCCCCCGCCTCCAAACACTCTCCATCATCTCCCAAACCTAAATCCTAAGGACCAAAATCGTCTCACCTTTTCTCTGCATATTGCCTTAGAACTAGACGTTTTCCTGCCTTTTCTGAATGCGTACCACTTTGATATGGTAATACTGAGTATCGTTCCATATATGGAAGGTGCATCTCGTGTAAATTGGGTCCAAATGGGCTCGACCTTAAAGATATTATGGGATTCCGTCTAGATACCTCAAAGAACACGGAGTATCTATCCGTTCCCCTAATTCCAATTTTTTTTTAAAAATTTAGTTTGCATATGGTCTTTTCCTTATTCTGTATGGTTGATTTCTTTCCTTATTTTGCATAATTGATCTCATTTTCCTTATTTTATATGATTGATTTTCCTTCCCTTATTCCGTATGATTAATGGTCTTTCCTTATTCTGAGTGATTATTCTTCTTTCCATGTTCGTTCTTTCAATTCCTACTGCTATATAAACCCTTCCGCTGATCACCTTAACAGACAGAATCACTGCTATTATTCTTACTATTCTCCTCTTTCACTCACTTACACTCTAATATTTTCTAAACTGCTGAATTCTTGTCCGGCTAAAAGCCAAGGCCACAATACCATTAAACGACCTCCTTCGGTGCAAGCACTGCTCGGATCCCTTCTCGAGGCTGTTTTACACTCTGAAGCATCGGGGATTCTGGGGTTCTATTATCCTCTTTCAATTACTGCTACTGATATTCTAAGTTCTTCACTCTTTTGCCCGTTTATCTTCGCAACTAGTTATCATTCTTGACTCTCTGTAGCCTCAATTATTACTTCTAAACTTGTTCATGTATGTGTATTTACGGGACAACACTTTTTGAACTTTTAGACAAGCATGTCTTAGGATTCTTTGTTGTTTGAGAATTTCCAGCATTGTATGGATGTATGCTTTCTGTAATTATATTATCTCAATGAATATTCTGCAATTCTATGTTTCTAGTATCAAAAAATGATAGGTCAATATGTGTAGTATACCTTCACTTTGTGTAATTGATTCAAATAGTTCCTGGCCTTCTTAGGTTCTGTCTGAGTGGTTATGCTCATGTTAGCCTGGATTGTCATCTATTTTACCTATTATGAGTTCAAAATTATGCCTTGGATTTATGGGACTTGTGTAGAAATTGTTTGCCCATAGTCTTCTTTGATGAAGCTTTCCTGTTAGGTCCTTCATGTGTAAGCTTTAGCTTTATGCAAGCTGATATTGAACTCTTCCATGTTGTTGCATTTCTAGCCAAGTAGGTTATGTAACTCTGATAATTGTATTCCTTGACCTGTCAATCCTGCACTCTTAGTATTTCATTCTTGGATAAATCCAAGGTGTTGTTATTTTATCATGTGCGGTTGACTAACATGAATCCTAATGTCTGCTTGTCCCGTTATTCTACAATTGACATGTGAGTTCTGTAGAATCTTTGTGTTATATTTAATGTACACCATGTTAAATTCCATGATCAACTAAGTGATGTTTGCCAAATGGTGCACAATAGCATGTTGTTGTACTGTTTTCCACCACCTTCTCAAAAGGTTCTCATGTTCAAACCTTCCCTAAAGGATTGTACTCTACCTGCTTCATGTGAATAATTCTTTCTAGAGGTCTTTAGTTTGTTTCTAGCTCATACTTTATTTTTAAACTCATTGAATTGGCATATTGTCCTAAGGTGGTCAATCTTATCTCTATCAAACTCTGTTTTGGGTGTGATAAACATGAACTTGCCTCATATATGTCTTATATGTTCTTCCAATTTGAGCATGATCTTGCTTAGGATGATTTGCTAATTGAAGTTTAAGACGAGTTTTGTTACTTATATGTCCAAACTTAGCATCATTTATGCCTGATATGTTGGGCCTGCCTTTGTTCTTGAGATTCTCGAAATATACTGGCTGCGCATGGAGTTAGATCCATCTATCTGCATGAAGTCTTGAGCCTATTCGAAGACCTAGATGTACTGTTGTGTTGTCTCTATTGTATTTGGGATTTTAATTATTTAATAGTGATTTGCAATAACTTGTAAAATCGAATGATGGGGAAATTAGTAAAAGGGAGCTGGGGGTATTCTAATACTCGTATGAAAGGGTAGAAAATATACCTATAGGGTCTGTATGTTCTACTTGTTGTTTCGCATGTTTTATTTTTATACACTGATAGATATCATGCCTATAGGAGTCATGCACACACTTCACTTAACTTGTCAAATATGTTAGCTCCGATAACTGCTACACATGTTCCATGTTTGTTATTCAACACTATTTGATATCATGTCTATTGGGCTTTAATTGACTAATTAGCTATTGTTATTGTTATCACTAACCCGCCTAGATAATATGTCTATAGGGATAAAATGTTATGAAAAATCAGGCTTGGTTGTCAATTGCTATAGATCTTGCCTATAGGATTGTATACGGCTAAAATCGGAGAGCCCGATTTTACGTTCATTACTGTGCTCAGAAGGATCAAAGGTTATATTTTTGGCATCGAGGGTCCACATCGAAGGTCCCCAGCCTCAGGGCAGTGCAAATCGAATACCAACGTGGAAAGGCGGGAAACTCCCAAGAGGCACGTTATCAAAGCTGACCAAGCACACAAAATAGTACAAGCCCGTACCGTGGCACTAAATGGATGTACCAGCCATCTCTCTTTTGTAATAATTACACATGTACTATTTTGGGATTCCCCCTCATATATAAAGGGGACCCTTGTCACTTTGTAAGACACATGATATTCAATACAAGAACAAGAACATCCTCTGCTCCTTGACAAAAACATTCTCTACAATTGTTTCATTGATTTATTGCCTTTCAGTTATTGTGTTCATTAGTTGTTCTTCATTTATTAGTTGTTATTGATCACAAATAGGCCATCTTTGAGGCCTTCAATACTTTTCATTCTCGACGGCCCCTTATCAAGCTGCTAAGCTCGACTTCGAGGCCCATTTTGACCGACCTCGAGACCAATCCCTCCGTTGCTCGATTTGCATAATCTCGTTACCTTGTGCTCTTATTTCGTTTTCTCACTTCTTACCTAGCATCTACTGCCTAAACAACTTGTATTAAAATACATCACGTATTTTTAGAATCACATAATCAAATAAAATTGTAGTTAACATTTTCAAGGTAAACTGTTTGGCGCCCACCGTGGGGCTAAAATAATAGTGATTGTTTTCTAAAAAACAAAAGTTATTCTTTACACTTTTTGTTGTCCAAGAATCTTAAATTTCAGGTCAGAAAATGTCTAACTCAGTAAACGCACATGAAAACAATGGTCCTGAGGATCATAGAGAGAATGGAGTAGCTGATTCAGCTGCCGGTATGCCACCGCAAAACCCTGAAAGGGCACCAGTGCAAATTCCTATCGATGAAGGCTCACGCAATCCTCAATATGTCGATGTGAGCTCTCATACAGACGGAAGTGTGCGTGAAGGAGACCAGCATGAAGCGCAGGGAGCCCCTGCTCAAAGGGAAAGGGAAGTTAGCCTTCATGTAATTTTTGAGATTTTGCAGGCACAACAGGTGGCTATTGCTCAGCTATAAAGCCATCAGAGAACCCCAAGCACACCACCACCAGAAACGGCTCCTCGAGTCAAACAGGCACCAGAAAAGTCGGGAAATAATGGGTCAGCGAACAACCCCGCAATTACGAAGATGCTCGAAGACCTCGCAAAGAGTATTGAATCGGGAGAAAAGAAGATAGAAGCTAATCAAAAAAAATGGAGATCTATAACTCGAGGATCGATCAGATCCCGGACGCACCCCCGATTCTGGAAGGTCTAGATTCAAAAGAGTTCGTGCAAAATCCATTTCCATCAAGTGCAGCTCCGATGCCCATCCCGAAAAAAATCAGAATGCCCATCTCCCGAAATACAATGGAACCTCGAACCCCAATGAGCACATTACTGCCTACACTTGTGCCATGAAAGGGAACGACCTAAGAGATGACGAGATTGAATCCGTCCTATTGAAAAAATTTGGAGAAACACTATCCAAAAGGGCCATGATATGGTATCATAACCTACCCCCGAACTCGATAGATTTATTTGCCATGGTGGCGGACTCCTTTGTGAAGGCACATGCTGGTGCCATCAAGGTCGCTACAAGGAAATCTGATGTCTTCAAAATCAAACAAAAGGAGAAAGAGATGTTAAAAGAGTTCGTATCCTGCTTCCCGTTAGAATGAATGGAACTACCACCGGTCTCCGACGACTAGACGGTACAAGCCTTCACTCAGGGCTTGAACGAACGAAGCTTGATAGCTTCAAAACAGCTGAAGCAAAATTTAATCGAGTACCCCGCCGTAGTTTGTGTGGATGTGCACAACAGGTACCAGTTGAAGATCAGGGTCGAGGATGACCAATTGGAATCCCCCTCAGGCTTGGTTTATCCTAGCATAGTCTTAAAAAAGTAATCGAGGCTTCTATAAAGACAGCCAAGGCCAAACAAATAAAGGGATCAACCGTACATAGAAAATTGAAGAAATATCCCGAGGCGTAACATACCTCGAAGTGACCAAAGGATGGACCGAGGACAGAATCCTTGGGGACTTGTGAGAAAAGAAGGGTTTGATAGGCACACAAGGCCAGTAGAGGCACCCCGGCTATCTGAGTACAACTTCAACATTGATGTTTCGGACATCGTATTAGCCATAAGTAAGATCAGGGATACCAGGTGGCCAAGAACCGTGCTATCAGATCTTTCGCAGAGGAAGCCCAACTTGATATGAAAATATCACGATACCCACATTCATAGGACCGATGATTGTAGACAGCTTCGAGAAGAAGTGGCCCGACTGATCAGCGAAGGGCACCTTCGAGTGTTTGTGATGACCCAAAAGGTCATCCCGTATTTTTCTAGCTAATTCTATGTTCCGAGGTCGTGAAAACCTCATTCTATTTCACCCTAATTAGCGTGCGCAGCCCGGGCATGTAGCCGGGAAGCCTTTATGTGAAAAACTGGTAAAAATGATAATTTTGTATTAGAAATTTGAATAAAGTTTACTTCGATCAACGTTCTTGGTAAATGGACCTGGACCCGGATCCGTGATTTAACGGTCCCGCAGGATCCGTAGGAGAATATGGGACTTGGGCGTATGCAAGGAATCGAATTCCAAGGTCCCAAGTCCGAGAAATGAATTTTTAAAGAAAATTATTTTCTGAAAAATATAAGAGGTTTTAAGAATGAAATGTTATGTGAAACCTGTGGTATCGGGCCCGTATCTTGGTTTTGGAGACGGTACAGGTTCGATATGATTTATATGTGTTATCTGTGAAGTTTGGTAAGAAAGGGACTTGGTTTGACGTGATTCGGATAAAAAATGCAAAAAATTGAAGTCTAAGAAGTTTTCAAAAATTCCATGCATTTTGAGGTTTAATTCAATGTTTATGATGATATTTTGGTGTTTTGATAACTCGAATAAGTCCGTAGGATGTTTTTAGGTTGTGTGTATATTTGGTTTTGAGCCCCGAGAGCTCGGGTGAGTTTCGGGTAAGTGTCGTAGTGGAAAACTTGGTAAAAATCTGGTGTTTTATAGTTGTTGTTGATGTCCAGGTAATTGCCCTATGTGAACGAACTTAAGGGAGTGTGAATGCACAGGGTAGTGTGGGGTCTAGGGGTCTGGGTAAACTATACTCTATGCGAACGCAACCCCATGAGCACGAACGTGGACCTATAGGGAGAAGACCTTATGTGAACGCATCAACCAGTCGCGAACGCACAGGGTCAAAAGGTCTGGGGGACTGGGTGGTGCAAAGCCTGTGCGAAAGCACCAGTTGGGGAACGATCGCAGAGGGTAGGTAAGATAGCCTGTGCGAACACGGAGCACGTACCGCAAACGCACTGAGTAAGATCACCTAGTTATTTCTAAGTCTAAAAACAGAACCATTACGGGATTTACCCTATTTTTCTCAAACTTCATCTTTCCCAACCCTCTTAGGTGATTTTGGAGAATCTCTTCCACCATAGCTTCATAGGTAAGTAATTCTAACTTCATTTTCTTCCATTTTCATCAACAATTATTAGATTCTAGACCTAAAAACATGAAATCAAAGGTAGAAATTGGAATTTGTGGGTAGAGTTAGGGCTTTTTGATTATTTGAGAATTTGACCTTTTTTTAGGCCGGATTTCAAAACTAATTTTATATTGGGGCTCGTGGGTGAATGGGTAATCGGAATTTGTAAAATTTGTCAGGTTCCGAGGTGCGGGCCCGGGGGTCGAGTTTTATAATTTTGTAAAGATTGAAACCTTATTATTTAGAATAGTTCCTTATACGTTTTATGTGTATTTTGAAGTTGTTTTAGTCGATTTTGAGCCGTCCGGAGGTCCTTTCGCACGAGAAGTCTATTTTTGAGTACTAGATTGTCGTCTTTGAGGTAAGTATCTTGCTTAACCTTGTGTGGGGGAACTACCCCTTAGGATTGAGTATTCTTTATTGATTGTAGTCCGTGTATACGAGGTGATGAGTGCGTACTCGGACTTATTTGCAATTAGATTGGCCTTTTAGGACTCGTAGGTTCTTATATTACCTGTGTATGATTTGAAATTGTTACATTTGAACCCTTGGTTGCTAATTTCATCCCTTCCTATTTAAATTAGAATTATTTGTTTTTTTTGGATTCCTTCGTTGGCAATTTGACCTTACTTGACTTAATTGAATATTCTACTTCTCTCATCATGCCATATCTTAATTGAATATTCTACTTCTCTCATCATGCCATACTGTTTATGATGTTAATGATATGGTTTGTACTGTTAACTCCTTTCCCGGTATGTGATGGTTTCTATTAATATTTATGTTGTTAATGGTATTGCTATACTATTTAATCCCTTACCGGGATGTTTTGGACAGTTAATGATATTGTTTGTATTGTTGACTCCCTTGCCGGAATGTGGTGATTTATGGGTCATATTGTTGGGTTTTCCTTGCCAAACTGTTGTTCGTGATATTGTTTGGGTGAGGAAGAGTGTAAAGCACAAAGGGTGATGCCGTGTATTGTGAGGATGAGAGTGTTAAAGCACGAAGGGTGATACAGTTCCATGTTATGATATTAAAGCATGAAGGATAATGTCGTGTCGTGTTATGATATTAAAGAACGAAGGATAATGTCGTGCCGTATCTATTTATTTATTGTGAGGATGAGCGTAAAAGCACGAAGGGTGATGCCGTGCACTTGTTTTGGTGAGAATGAGAGTAAAGCACGAAGGGTGATGCCGTGCACTTGTTTTGGTGAGAATGAGAGTAAAGAACGAAGGGTGATGCCTTGCACTTGTTTTGGTGAGGATGAGAGTAAAAGCACGAAGGGTGATGTCGTGCACTTGTCCTTACATTTTATTTTGTTGTTCTAAATGTGGATATTCCTACTGATCTCTTACTGCATTTATTGGCAAGATTTGATATTCCTCCTGTACGACATGGTGATTTCTAAGTTACGGACTGAGTGGCGGTGGATAAATCTTGAGGAGATTTTGTCAAGGGATTTTATTGAAAAGTATCATTGAAAAAGAAATAGTTTGAAATGATTATATTTTAATGACTTATACATCAAAGGTATATTTAAAAAGCACTAGTCTTGCCTAAAATGATATTTCGAAGTCATTTATTGGGAAAACATCTTTGAGAAGTTTCATATTTTGAAAGAAACTATGTTTTACGTAATTCTCTCTATTAAATATACTTATATCTACTTTTGGAGAAAATATGTTTTCAAAGGAAACTCTTCCATACTAAAATGATTTTTATTTGCAAAAGTTTTTCATATGCACTGTTGTTTAAAGATTTTCACCAGTTTATGGATTTTAGTGGCTAAGGCCCGATGTGAACAAAACGATGTAGAGTTGAGTTATTGGAGTTTTCTATTGTATTGTGTTTCCTTTCGGCTCGACTTGTTTTGTTGTCCATCTTTCTGGGTATTATTGGTGCTGCTTCGTGATTGAATTATGTAATTGCCTTCCGCTTTATATTGTAATTGATGTAAATTATTCCGTGAAGTATTAAATAGATGTAAGGTTTAGTCGTTACTACATTCATGTTATTTATCTTGTAGACCAGTGGTGTCTTGACTAGTCCTCGTCACTACTCCACTGAGGTTAGTCTTGATACTTACTGGGCACCGCTGCGGTGTGCTCATACTACACTTCTACACATTTTTGCATGCAGATTCAGATATATATTGTAGTAGCTGTGTGGATGATTGTCGAGGAGACTCAAGGTAACCTGCTGTTGCGTTCGCAGGCGTCGGATTCACCTACTTTGTATTTAGTATTCATACACTGTTGTATCTGTTTCCAAACAGTTGTACTTAGAAGTTGTAGAAGATTTGTAGAGTTTATGACTTGTACTACCGGTTTGGGAAAGTTTGTACATTCTGTTGAGATTCTATATAAAGACTGCTAATTTTCCTTTATTTATTGTTGATATTCAGTAACTGCTAGGCTTACCTAGTCCCTAAGACTAGGTGCAATCATGATACCCAACGGAGGGAAATTGGGCCGTGACAAAATTCCTCGGCGACCGAGCTAAAAACCAACTTCGGGAAAGAGAGGAAAACAAGAAAAACGAAACGGAAAAACCACGACACGTCATCCACATGATTATTGGTGTAGTCGACATCCCTCATGGACCATTTTTTAAGAAAACGAAAGTATTCATCACTAGGGAAAAGCGAACTCGGAGTCACGTACCTGAAGACGCTCTTTCATTCAACAAGGAGGACATCGGGACTTTTTCTGAACCTCATAATGACGCACTAGTAATTTCTTTTCTTTTGAATAAATTTCAAATTAAACATTTTCTCGTGGATCCAGGTAGCTCGGCCAACATAATTCGGTCGAGGGTGGTAGATCAACTCGGGTTGCTCGACCATATCGTGCCCGTCTCTCGAGTCCTCAACGGATTCAACATGGAGAGCGAGACAACGAAAGGGGAAATCATCCTCCCAGTCAACGTGGCCGGTACAATTCAAGATACTAAGTTTCATGTCATCGAAGGTGACATGAGATACAATGCATTGCTCGGAAGGCCATGGATTTACAATATGAGGGCGGTGCCGTCAACCCGTCATCAAATGATGAAGTTTCCTACGAAGGATGGAGTAAAAGCAGTATACAGAGAGAAGCATGCAGCAAAAGAAATGTTCACAGTGCACGATATGGCGCTGATACCTTCTACATCGAAGGAGCAAAAAAACAAGCAAACAACTGAGTAACAATCACAAACTACATCCTCGTATGAACGAATAAAGGACCGTACCGCATACTCGGGATGGGTAACCAAATGATATCGAGGCTTGAACGCCACCACAGCTAAGGTACAATCCTCTCCCACTTTCTTTCACACTTTACACTAACCTGTGTGCAGATGCTTGATTGAAAGGTTCTCGAATTTTATCCCAAATGGGTTTTATCGACGAGGTTTTTAACAAGGAAACACCCATATGCTACCTGAGGAGAACTCATCAAGTATTCAAGGCTTCTCTTCGATCAACCTCTAATACTAAGGGGCATCCCCCTCGGGAGGTCACTAAAATATGCCAAAGAGGGTTTCGATAGGAGAACAATGTACATGACCAAAAGGTCGAATGAACCGTGTCAACATAGAATAATCGAACCCTCGATGGTAAATCTGTATACTTGTACCAAGTAATCGGAGAAGAATATTTTATCATAAAAAAACTTCGCGCGTTAAAGATGTTTGCTATTTTCACAAGAAACTGCCCCGGGGCAAGAAATTTACCGACTACTCGGGAACTATCCTCGGCAGTCACTCTATCGAGTCACCAAAAACTCGAAGCCATAAGACCTCAGGGTCGGAAAATTCAAACCCGTAAGCCCTCCACGAGGAAATATCAACGACCTAAGCTCTCCATGAGGCAATATAAACTCTAACTCAGGGACTGTCCTCGACAATCGACTAATAGCCGTAAGACCTTAGGATGGGCAACTTCAAACTCGTAAGCCTTACATGAGGCAACATCAAAATTGTAAGACCTCAAGCAAGTCATGTACAAATTGGTAAGACATTAAAAAGGCATAACCCCGTTATCAAAGTCAAGGCTATATATCGTACTTGTAAGACCCCTAAAGGCATACCCTCGATATAGACGTCGTGGATATCTCACTCGGGGATTAAAAGGCTACGGGAAAATACAATGACCACTGTCATAAGGCTTCGTCCAAAGTAACACGACTCGGAGACGTCCGACTGTTTCCATAAAATCACAGGCCTCCAATTACGTCAAAAAAACTTCAAAAAAACCCAGTTAAAGGTCCTACCGACCTAAAGCGTAAGAGCCCAAGTCGCCAGCTACACTAACGGTTGTACCGACCTAAAGCGTAAGAGCCCAAGATGCCAGCTACACTAAAGGTTGTACCGATCTTACGCGTAATAGCCCAAGTCGCCAGCTACAGGTCGTACCGAACCAAAGTGCCTCAAGGCCGGTTTGAAAACCTGAGGGATGTTGAGCTCGAGTCGAAACCCGACTCGAAGACTAAGCCCGCAACGGTTAAACTAAAGTGCCTCAAGGCCAAATGCGTAAGAGCCCGAGTCGCCAGCTACACCGAAGGTCGTACTGACCTAACGCGTAAGAGCCCATGTTGCCAGCTACAGGTCGTACTGACCCAAAGCGCCTCGGGGCCGATTGAGAAACCTGAGGGCCATTGAGCTCGAGTCAAAACCTAACTCAGGGACTAAGCCCAAAACGGTTAACTAAAGTGCTTCAGGGCCAAATGGTAATAGCCCGAGTCGACAACTACACCTAAGGTCGTACTGACCTAATGCATAAGAGCCCAAGTCGCCAGCTACAGGTCGTACTGACCCAAAGTGCCCCAGGGACGATTGAGGAACCTGAGGGCCGCCATTGAGCTCGAGTCGAAACCCGACTCGGAGACTAAGCCCGAAACAGTTAACTAAAGCACCTCAGGGCCAAATGTGTAAGAGCCCAAGTCTCCAGCTACACCGAAAGTTGTAACGACCTAACGTGTAAGAGCCCAAGTCGCCAGCTACATGCCGTACTGACCAAAAGCGCCTAAAGGTAAAACGCGTAAGAGCCCAAGTCGCCAGCTTAAAAAGCATCAGGGCCAATTTATAACCCCAAGGGTTCCATCTCAAAGCCTAAATCATCGGTCTAACTATCGACAAGCAAATCAAAGAAACCAAAGAATCTTTCATATCTATCTATATTATTATAAAAGTGAAAACCTCACAAGTTAAAAGTTGAATTACTAAAATGTCTTTTTAATTAATGTGAATACTTTATTTATAAAATAAAAGATGTCACTTACAAATATACCAAGCCAATGGTTCATGCAACACTAACAATCACAACTATCAGAGAAAAAACTTATTTGGCACCATATCTATTTTGACTATCCCATTCGATAATGCCGTGACTTTTATCTCAAGACCAATTTGAGGAAAAGGTTGAAGTGATTCTAATGGAAAAACTCACTTTCAGATGTACCTGGTCTAACATAGAGACTAAAGATGGGTTCTATTTTGTGTGGGAGTCATGACAACAAGTTTCCAATTATGATGAAAGAAAGTCTATTAATTGATAAAATTTCAATTCATAGTATTTTAGATAGTTATTCTGGCCTTTGTAATGGTCGCGGACTCCAGGAGATGAACCAGTCACTCAGCTTTTCTACAAAAGTTTGGGACCTACACAAGTTCATATAGACGACTAAGTATTTTTTGGTTTTTTGACTGTCTTGTAATTTATTTTTAAAAAATATATACATCTTTGTCAAGTTTCTCTTTCCAAGAAAAAAAAACGAATATATATTGAAAATTACATGTTGGGCAGCCTTTGATTGGGAACAATAGAGAATTTTGCTTCTTCTTAGTCATGTAACGTTACACGAAAATAAAACGTAATTTGGAGTAGCATTTAATTTGAAGATTATTATGTT
Organism: Nicotiana paniculata; assembly: GCA_005239505.1. Taxonomy (NCBI): domain Eukaryota; kingdom Viridiplantae; phylum Streptophyta; class Magnoliopsida; order Solanales; family Solanaceae; genus Nicotiana; species Nicotiana paniculata. The sequence goes on from ML325493.1 coordinate 77,107, forward strand.
GTCTTGAGATTTCTTCAAAAAATAATTAGGGTATTCTTAATGCGTTATTTAATTTTTGTCATTATTGAAGAAATCATATTGTGCCAAAAATGAAAGTTGATTAGAACAGTGCTAATCAATCGAATGATTCAACAAACAACAAATCTCTGAAATTGGTAATGTATATCATTCGCATATAATTTTTTTTCAGTTGTGATAATACAATTGTATTAGATGTCATGTCCTGCAAAACTCATGCAACTTATAAAATTAGCTATTTTTTTTTTTTCCAATCTAAAGTTAGTCCCTTTTTTTGTAGTTTAATTGCTACAGGGGGAATGATCTTATTATTTGCTTAATAACTGTATATTTTTTAATTATAAAAATTGATATTGATATACATGTCAATATTATTCTTTGCTACTTTTCTCCTAGAATGGATGATGCCTTTTAACATAAAGTTTAAAAAGAGTTTGTAATTTTTTTAATCAATGTTATTTTATTTACAAACGTTTAATAACATAGCTATACAAAATAAATTAAAATAAGTATAAAAAATATCACGTGTGTCCACTTAAGCTTTCGTTGTTTATCTTTGTAGATTGTTATCTAACCATATTTACCTTGACAAATATGTCACTATATGACGACTTACATCAGTCATTCTCAAAAACTTGTATTGTATTCTTCCATGTAAAATTACGTACTTAAAATTTTATTTAAAAATATTAATATTATTTTACATTACTTGACATACACGTGCCGAGAAACTAGTACTATATTAAAAGTGGGAACCCAAAAGTTAAAAAGTTAATTTACCAAATTGACCCTTTAGTTAACATAATAAATATCCTAATTAATTTATTTAAAAGAGCTGCAAATACAAACAACTTACCTTTAGAGACTTAATACGAAGAGACGCCTCCTTCAGGCACTTTTAATTTATCTATACTATATTAAAAGTGCGAACCCAAAAGTTAAAAAGTTAATTTACCACTTATATTAACCTAATAATAAATAATAAATATCCTATGTAATTTAGAAAAGGAAAAACCTGCCGTGAGACATCTACATAGAGACGCCTTTTAATCTTTAAAAGAAAAAAGGCCTACAAAGAGACACCAGGCTTCAGACACATGTTTTCGGGAAAACATAATTTTTTATCAAATCCCCCATGGTAATTTCTACTCATGCTTGGATCTTTTATGTTAATATATTATTTATTAGAATAAAGGCTAATTAAATTTTAAGTGTCTTTCTGAAAAGTTATGTCCTTGATTTAGCAACGAAATATCCAATTTGAACTCTATTCATTCATTAATTTTAGTGGATAAACAAAATACTGCTTTTAGTAAAAAAATTATGTGTATGCATATTGTTTTTCTTCAAAAACTTTCTAGTTGTTTAATAGCCCCCAAGATTTGTGGAGAGGCGGTATTGTTGCCTTTCAAGAAGTTCCTGTAGGAATTCCTTTTCATTCGGATGCTTTTTCATTTTTACTAATAAATGATAAGTAATAGTACTTCTTCTCTGATCAATTTATCAATAATTATTAAAAATAGTATATCTTCTTTTAATAATATCTTTCTTAGACACATTTATCAAAACTTGTCACAAAGATCCAAATATTTAAAAATATTTTAGAGTTAATTCAAAATTTAGTTTAATTATTCTATTCCCAAATCTCCAATTGCATATGCTTGAATTTCTATTATCAAGTTTTAATTGCAATATAAGAAATTGGATTATGTAAACATAAGTTGCATACATTTTGGATTGGATCTTTTTTGAAGTATTCTCAAGAGTATGTGCTAATTAGAGTAACCATTAAAAGATAGATGCACTAGGTTTATATGGATTGTGTATACATTCGGACAACTTTTTAAGTATGCATTAATAAGCCATGCCACTACCAAACCGGGGGACAAAATGCAATAAAAACCTCTTAGATAGAATGAATGGAAAAGGAGTGCCTCTCCTTTGACTCTAGCCTCTCATTTAACTCGCTACTTCGTCAACTTCTCAGTCCCTCGTGAGTGTGGCACGCACCTCTACATCTTTTCCTATCTATAGTCCAGGGACTGCTGATCATAACTACTAGCTATCCATCTAGCCCACGCTAGCGAAGGCTCAAAAAAAAAAGATTGAATGACGTCATTAACATTGAATCATCATAAGGAAGTCAAGTAGTCCGTGACTGACTAGCCGACGCTTCTGCCTTTCCACTTTCCACGAGTCAAAAAGTGTAACGATAGCTAAGACAGGCATGATTAACAGCATAGCTGAGGTCCGGTCGAGTGAGAGTGATATATTGGAGAGAACCAATAGTAATTCGATAGGCCTGAGGATCAGAGGGAGGTGTACCATCCAAAGCTGAAAGTTTAGAACCAGAAGCAATTTGTGTAGCACAAGGTTTGCAACCAAGCATGTTGGTCCGGCGGATTAATTAGCGATTATCATAGACGGAATGATAGGCGAAAGCTGCTTAGGAGCTAACTTTAAGAAAGTGAACATTAGTACGCTTTAACAACCTTAAGGTATGACTAAACAGGGCGTATTGCACTAACAGAACGACTTCTATGCTTAATCTTAAGCTTTTCTTAAAAAATTTAGTCAATTAGTCTTATTAAGATAAGGATAACTTTGAGGTATAAGGTANATAAGTGCAGATTCGTGAGCAAGAGCGTATTTCACAGCTGATTCAACAACAACCATTTTTTTCTGGAGAAATTTCATATGAGTCTGTTCTTTCTTTTAATCCACTATAAAGTAATTGTGTAAACCGAAAACTGAACATTGTTGTCACAAGAATTGCAAAACCTTATGGAAACCCTAATATTCTTGCAGAATTTATAGCTGTACAATTAAAGAATAGAGTTTCTTTTCGAAAAGCAATAAAAAAGGCTATTGAATTAACAGAACAAGCAGATACAAACTCTGCCCCAAACAAGTGAAACTAAGGGTCTGAAAGAGTTCACGATCTGATCTATGGGGTGTTAACCCTCGGAGGACGGCTAAGAATGTCCATTTAAAGGAGCGATGGGTTTTTCAAGCACGAATAGAACGATCTAAAAGGGGTTGTGCAACCTAGAGAGATGGCCATATCTTTTTGATGAATGTGGTATCGAGGTTCGATTTATTTGGGAATCTGTGAAACTTAAGTATGGAGGTGGGAATCGTCCCGCTCGCACGTGCGAGAAGGATGGCCAGTTCTCTCTTCTTCGGACCCTTCTTTTCGATAAGGGCAGGCTGTTATTGAAAAGAATATGTATGTTCAACTAGTTATTTGAACTATTCAATAAGAATAGGGATTTTCAATGCTAGAAATGTCATAACTCTCTTTCTGAATGTCTCAACTTTCTTTCTCAAACCACCGGACAGGGGTGCGGAAATAGCAACAAATGAAAGCAGAAATGGATCTGTGTCACTGTCTGTATGCTTGTCTTCAAGAATCAATCAACCAAAGAAGCAATCAACAAATCAAGTTGCCTTGATCGTGCAATCTAAGTCGCAATGAAGGACTATCGTCAATGCGGCTGGAGCCGCTATATCCCACAGCAGCGATCTTCAAACTGATAAACCAACCTTTCACTTCTCATATGGGGAATCATCCACATGAGGACCAGAAGACGGCATTCTAAGGCTATATAGAGCCCAAAGTGGATGAACTTTTTGGTTCTCAAATTTTCTTATTGGTTTATGGGTTAACGACGTGACTAACTGTATGGTAGGATTATAAAATCTAATATTAAATGATAGGATAATAGTCATAATTTCATAATTATTCTGTGTCTTGCATGTATGTTATGGTTAGGAATAACTAAGGTTATTATAGTAATTATTTCTTTTACCAAATAAAATTGATTTGTTAATATATAATTTTGTACCACACATAAAAATATGTGAAAGATTATTTTTAAGGTCGTAAGTCATAAATTAAACTTATAATAATGCTTGATAATTATTTTGAGATATAAAAGTAATATATATTAAGTATTTTGTTTTGTATGGATCAAATATATACTTGAAAATTGTTATAACAATTTGAGATAAAAATGCTTTAATTTGCCCATAAAATATTAATGCTTTGGGCATTATAATAGTCAACAATATGATTTAGAATTGCCCATGAATATGGTACTTAAAATATTTAAAGTACGGGGATAGTAGGCTAATGATTAATATTGAAACGAGTGGGTAATATTATTTTGAAGAAATAGATGTATAACAAAGTTAATGAAAAGCTAAAATAGATTCTTCGTTTTGTAAATTTATTGATGGCATTAAAAATTTTTGAATCTAGCTTAAAGTGGAATAATAGAGCAGTTGTAACGCTCTCCGGAGATGAGACTATCTATATATATATATATATATAAAAGAAAGTGATGAGGTCGCTTTCAATAAATTTTATAGTGAATTCTAAATACTTGCTAAAACAAGATATAGTGCAAGTCCACGATGATCGAAGAACAAAAAGAGATGCTGGTATAATATATTGTCTCCAGGTGATCCGGACTGTTTCCCTATCGACGATGAAGCTTATTCCCCATCGTCTCACTAGCCGACCTTGACCCCTGTTATTTTGAGGTCATATCTAGTATTCAGAGTTTGCCTCGATTTGATACCGTTCTCGCGGCCCGCACCGAAACAGTGCTCAGAAGAAGAATTCACGTAAAATATGATATTCCAAAGTTTCAAGGCTTGGTTAGCTAACTTTAGTTATATATTATACAAATATTCAATAGCGTCCTTCCTTTATTTTGAGTCAATATATTAACAATTATTAAATAATAAGTAGGCGACTTATATATATTGTTTAACCAAAGAATTAGACTCTTTGACTAAATCTTATTTTTAAGATGAATACGGGTTACTGATAATCAAGGTAATGAAGAAAAATGAATAATATACAGTATTGCTGAAATGAAAAAAATTGAAGTTAATTGTATTCGACAATCAGATGCCTTTACAAGTTGTATTCTCCTCCCTTATATAGGAGATTCTTATAACGTACGACTCTTGTTATGGTTACTTATTAATGACTAATTATGAGATTAATGAGGTGTTACAAAGGATAACGGTAATTCAGGTTCGGTTATATAACGTTCGAGTAATCAATTGTGGGTCCTTGAATCTGCCCGTAGCTTTGTCTAGATTCACTCTGACCGTGCCTCTCTCCCGTTTTGGTCAAGTTGAGTTTTTCGTGGCTGATAAGTTCGTGTGTTTGCTGAACCGTGCCTCTTTGTACCGTACCTTGATCACGCTCAACTATGTCTTATAAAAAGACTAAACGGGCGCTGCAAATATAATCTGGG